>JAVSBT010125545.1:0-32020 GCA_033118115.1 Pharyngocirrus eroticus
ATTTTATTCTGTATTCATTATGTAATTGGTCAACTATACAGAGCATATTTGAAAGGAACCTTTCTGAATTCCTTGATATTAAGACTGTTCATTTAGTTATTCGACACTATATTTTATTTGTTGAAATACTTTATTTCATTTACGTGGTGTATGAAAACCATTATCTTGGTTCTAAATATTAATTTCATCATCTTCTTGGCTAAAGAATTACCCCTTATAAATTTACATCTGAGAAAATCAAGGTGTAAAACCCAGAGAATTTTCCAGTTAATTTAGCATTGATTTTGCCCCATGCAATCTTATAATATGACATTGAATTATTAATCAGAGAAAGAGTTCATTACAAAACACTAGTTTTCGTGTTGGTCTCCTGTATTGAAATACAAGAATCAATCTGAAGACTTTCTCTTCATATTGATGAAAGTGCAGAAGGCAATTGAGTCAAATAGTGCACTGATTTATTTGAATTGATATGTGTACAATTTTTTTTTTAGATTTGGACTTGACTTTTGTCTGCATATATTGGTTCTCATTCATAATTGATTTTATAGGTTAGAAGACAGTGTATTTACAATACATAGAAACTAAAACTGTATATTACCTGATGCATTTGTCTAATATTTCAGCTTTGTGACTGAGTCGTATATAAAATTATTTTTTCCTTGAATTTTATTTTCAATAAAAAGATTTTAGATAATCTCCATTTATGATAGACAATAAAGGAATTGTATTTCATGCTTGTACTCACCTGAGCTTTGGCAACAAAGGCTCCATAAGGTCACAACTAAACATAAAATATGTTGAACTGTAAAATCCATATTGAATATTTTAATTGACTGTATAATTCCATGAAATGGTTTGTTTTAAATTGTCATTTGATTCAATGTCTGCTAGCATATTAGCACTCTCATCCCTTTGCCTGCAAGAGAAGAAATGAAAAATTACCTCATTGTTCAGTGAAAAGGTTAGAGGTTAAGATGAGACAGATTGAACCTGCCACTTCATCAGTATTGCGTGACTTGTTAAAGTTTAATTTTTAAAATATCCAATCTTGATTAATTTTCTGCTTGGGAGATGTGTGTTAAGTTTTCAGTTTTTCAGTGAGAAATCTATCAGGTGTGTGATATCAAAGTATCACAGACAGCATTTATCCCTGGTTGTTGCTACCACAGCTACAGATAATTTACTAATTATCATGTAAGGTTCTTAATTTCATATCATACCAATAGATCATTACTGTATGTTTTAAAATGAAAACAACAGATGGGAACAAATTCCTTGGGTTTTCTCATATAAATTTTGTAGCAGAACATAATGAAAATGACATATCACTGCATTAAAACATGCAATGATGTTATATCAACCAACTATCGGATATCATCCATTGCAAGAGTCATTGAATAGTCTGAATGCCAGCATCCAATACTGTATATCAATATCATACTTCTAACAATCCCTTTCTACTGTGATTAAGCACATAATCACAATTCATGCTGAAGGTCTTATTGTATTCAAATAATTTTTCCAGAATAAATGAGAAATCAATACATCGATTATGCAAATAAGTGATGTATTTATATAGGTACCTCCGTTCTCAGGCTGGTGTTTCTTTAATCTTACTTCCTGGTTTTATATTCCATTGATAAAAGGTATATTTCCCATAAAGCTTCATCTAGTATTGCTATAGATGTTGAATTATTACAAAAAAACTGGACAGCCATAGGAGTGGCTTAGAATGAATAGCGTAAATACACAAAACAAGGTATTAATTGATAAAGGTCAATACCAGCACATTTCATATGGTAACAAATCATTTTTTATTCATGACTAAACACAATTAATCCATTGTACAGAAGTTGTTTCCTAATATTGGTACACATGTATACATGAACATAACTTGACAAATATGACAAAATGTTGATAGAAACAAAAGGCACTAACAAAAGGACAAAAACAGTTGACATGTTTCAAGTAACTCATTGCAAAATTTGTCATGTGAAAAAGAGAATTATGTCAAATAAGTTTTGATAAAAAATCTCAAAAATTGAAACAGATGTTACCACTAGATCAATAGCTCTGATTTATAGACAGATATTTGATAGATAGAAATGTTGTACACACATTAATTGGAACAACATGTTAAAAAGTTATTTTTTACAGAAAAAAAATGGAGTGTCATGTCAAATTGCTTGACAGCAGTGTTGACTAAATACTCTTGATAATTGTTATGCCTGAGAGAAACAAAATGTTGACGTGTGCCACAGAGCTTTGCCATGTGTCCACTGTTAGATAAGGGTTGACCCCACAATGATTGGGACACCTTGAGGGATATAGTATCTTCTGTGTGGGCCCTTAAGCATAGGCAATACAGGTGACAATTCGAAGGAAGTAAATTTATCAAATTGAATATTCTTATGGTTAATAGTTGTGTAAACATGACAGATGCCGATGTTTTAGTTTGAGACAAAGAAAAAATGCTAAATCAGTCATATGTTCTCTTTCCATCTTTGAGAAACAAAACACTAACATTGCATGCATGTAAGAGAGAAATCTTTGGGAGATGCTGCATCTGTTTAGTTGATAATTTAGATTAAATACCTGCCTCCGGTTTGAATAAATTGATAGCAAAAAACAATAATAGCAGAGGTAAAAGAGATACGGTATGGTATTCAATGGTCACTTTGATAATGGGGAAAGGCTTGTTCAAAAGTTACAACGGAGTAATTTAATTATACTTCATGATTCTTGAGATGCAAGCTTTTTGACAAATGATCTGATGATTTGTAGTAATCCAAATCTGAATGTTTCAGAATTCCTTTTCACCCACATGTCATGTGCTTCACATCAAAAAGCTGTGGAGTGTGCTAGTGTTTACATGAGATTAGATGAGAGACAGCGACAATTTTAAAGAGTTTTTTAACTTCAGAACAATGGATTGGATAGAGATTTGATGGGGGTTTATCAGCTCTTTTACTGTGAAGTTCCCTTTAAATCCAAATCTAGGCAGGTGGTAGTTCTAGGGTGGATGGCCTGTGTTAAAAAGTCTGAAAGTGAAGGGATGTTTACAGTCAGATAAACATTGTACAGGTAGCAGAAGAATCTGTTGCAATGGTGCAGAGCACACTCCATAGCATACACCACACAGACCCCAGTGGCCCCTAGGGTTGCATGTCAGTGGTGAAATGTGCCTTTGGTAAGTGGAGGCAGCTGATCTAGAGAACATTGAGAGCTTCATCTTTTGGTCTAAGCAGCCTTCATCTTTCACACACAATGTATACTAATCTATGCATGATTTACTTCTTGAAATCTTTTTCTAGTAATGCTTTTTGAGACCATCATTTCAGTGGTTGACTGAGGTCATGACATGTTGAGAATCAAGAAATGTAAAATTATTCCGAGTACATTTTTTTTGAGACAATGGCTCTCTTCTGCAAAGTTATCGAAATAGTACCCCACTTTCTAAATTGAAAGATCTTTTCTAGCATAAAAAGATGATAGTATCCAATTTGATTTGACACAAAGCTGAAGCATAAATTACTTTGTCGTAAGAAACTGAAATACATTTCCAACTTTTCATGGCAGTAAGAATTTATCAAAGAGACAGCTGGCCGATTTGTTGGTTTTATTTTCAACTGAAAGAATTTTCTTCAGTCCAGCATTAAATTTCAACTTAGCAGAAACTATATAACTTTACCTCTGAATCAACTAATTTCACTCACAACACAGGCCTTGTTGATTTCCTAAACAAATTTTCACTGTCTTCAATTCGTTCAACACTAAAATGTTGAACACATTGTGTTTGGAACAGAACATTTAGTTTGTATAGTTAAGAAATGTTTTCGCTTGAATTATTATCAGTGTTTATCATGAGAAATTTGCCAACTAAATTGGATCTTCCCATCTGCACCTAATATTTTGTGTATCTGTTGAGAAGAGAAGGCTCTTTGTAAGAAACTGTATGGTACTTTAAGATAAAACCATGTGAAAGCATTCAGTATTATAGCTGTTTCAAAGAGATTTGAAATAAAATGTGAATCGGCAAACAACATCTCACAGTAACGTTCAAACCAACATACAGTTACACACAGTAAAGTCCACTTAAATTCAAGTCCTAACTTTTTCGAAAATACTTCTCAATACCTATCACAACTTTAGATGATATGGTGAACTTTAAGAAAGGTTTCAATCTGAAAGTCGTTCACCATTTGTTTTCAACTTTGGGTCCAAGCAATTACCATCCAATATCAAGAACCAATTATAATTTTCACTTCTTAAGCATTTCAAGCAGTTCTTTGACTGTTACCAGCCCCATCTCATTACCAATTCAATCACAGACACAGCTGTTCAATAACATTTTGATTTTCCTGTATTGCACAACAGATGGCTCATAAATGCTAGGACTTAGCTTTCTGTACAGACTTGTATTATCAAGCATTAAAAAAATCTTGCATTCTTAGTTTTTAAACGTTTATTTCACCTCTACTTAATCCTTGTCCATTAACCTTTTAGGATAATAAAAAGTCCATAGAATTTTACTAATGCATTCTAATCATAAAGTTCATTCTTATTCATACAAACTTTTGACATGTTGAATATTTGATAACGTCATGAATATTTTGGTGTCTCCTTTGGAAAAAGTGTGAAGGCCTATTAGTTGAAGACACTATTTCATTCATATTTAGCTTATCAATAAAGTAAAATGTTACAATTGAAAATTTCATTCTGCAAAGGAAAATATTTGATACAGATTCTATAACATTCTTTAGCTAAATCATTTTTTTATCTTATGTGTATAGATTTTTTCATATACATCTAATTTAAAGATGGCATTGCTTATTTTATTCTAAAGTTTATGGCCTTAAAGATAAAGCCTTTGTAAAAGTTCATTGCATAAAAAAATACAGCTGACTAGATGATAAAGACTCTACCCCTCCCCTTCCAAGATTGGAAGGGAGAGAAAAAGTTTTATGTATCATATTCATGTCTCTTAAATTCAAGCAGGTTTTTTTTTCTATAGAATTATGCATATTCTTACAAATAGGAAAGGACCCATCGTCATTACCAGCTTTTTATTATTTAGAGCATACCGAGTCCCTTGACCAAAAGTATGACAGTGTCATTGTTATCTCACATTTTCATATATAACATTCTCAACTCCTTTTCTTTGAATGTTGTTTTACTAAAAGCTATATGCAGTTGATAGATTTATTCTATCTCTCATACGTTTTATCAAATTGTTGACAGAAGAAACAAGCAATTATATTATTGTTATGTTTTTTTCTTTTTTTTAAATACTATTATGATTATGGAGTATTCCCTGTTGATGTGTCTTTATAGAATTATTTTAGATTTTTATTCTAAGATGGCGAAAGTTATGTTTTTAATATACATTCTTAAAATGGCTTTCAAAATGAAGCAGCTCACTTTATTTTGTCTACTGGAACTAAGAGGCATAGAATAGTTTAAATGTCAAAAGTTTGATGAGGTTTTCATTTTACTCACCTGTAAAAAGCCTAACTTATCACAACTATGTTTTGCTTTTCCAGAAGTATTCTAAACTATACATAATTTGTGAAGACGTAAAACCCAGGTGTATCATGAAAAAAACAGACAGTCCCAAATAACAACAACACACCTGTTTATCTTTCAGTACTGACTTCAACTCGTTTGTAATTTTATTACAACTTTCTACCCCTAGAAAATCTCCAGGTACCTAATTATTGTTATTGTTTCAACAATAAAGAATTGTTAGTCCTACAGAGTAATATATATGTAAAGAGATAGAAAAAAAATGAATAAAACCACAGTTGGTTTCATTTTGCATAATTTGTATTTATGTGTTTTCACATTTACTTTTTCGATTTTTATTGGCATATTTATAGTATGTACTTGCAAGTCTTGCATGCATTTATCATGCAGGCCTAGATTTTTACAGTATATGTCCTAGCTAAAGACTCAGTGCCTTGTGTTATTGTATTTTTATCCTTTCACAGATTGCTAAAGAGGTTCTCTGAATCATGTTGTTTGGGAGACCCCCCCCCCCCTCAAGATATGATGTAAATGTTGAGAAATGGCAATTTTTTTAAATATTTTCAGAATTGATAAAACATTTAACAAATGATATGAGTATGATGTTAAAATTACTTATTTCATTAGTAGATAACATTTTGTTTCTTCAGTCAGTGATGATTATCTTGTTTTGTCAATAACCAAATATACAATGATGCTGGCTACAGTTCTTTCTGCCAAGAACATTTTCAAATTTGAGTTGAAGTACGTTTGGAGACAATATTATGAAGATCACACCGCAGGGACACATATTTTTGTACTGTGCCAAAAACTACCCTTTGAAATGTTGTTAACAATTCCTAATAATGTTGATACAATTACTAAATAATTCTAATGCAGGAAAGTGAAATTATTGCAACACAGTAGTATGAAATAGAGAAAACAAAATTAACCACTCACCATAGGGAATTCTCTCTATGAAATCCTCAAAAAGTGTCCACATCTACATGACTAGGAAGTATATCCTAGTTAATAGATTTGAAACACAACAGTTAAATGATGTCAATGAAATATTAGTTATCCAGTACAAAATTGTTCCATCACATTTTTCTAGAATCTCTTCCTTAAATACAGGATATTGTGTTGATATTGATTGGTTGTGTAGCAGATCACATGCACAGTCTGCTGGCAACAAATAGAACTAAAACAGAGCAGTGCTGCTTCCAACTCAATTCTTATATGCTTACTTTTTACTGTTTGATATGATAAAACCTATTTGATGGGATAATTCTCAGCCAAGAAACTGTAATTGGGAATTTTTGGGCAGCCATTTTAGTAGTTGTTAAAACTGCAAACGGAAATAAAAATCTTGCAGTATCGTTTTATGATATATTTCAGCAAGCAGAATTGTTTGCCCTTTTAAAGAAATCTTGAACAGAACAACAAATTTTGTATTTTTCTTTTACACAGAAAATAGTTATTTAATAAATTGGTTTATCATCGAACAGATATACATTTTTTGCACTTGAATTATTAAAGTGCTTAAAAGCGTTCATGTAATTACTTTGTTTGTTTCTGAAAAAAAGACAAGAAATGTTTTCATGTTACATGGAAAGTAAGGAGTGAAGAGAAAGTATATAGTATCAAATGGAGAAGGCCGTTAATGTATGGAATGACTTGAAAGTGACTTTGAAGGGCAGTTTTTTGAACTGGGTGTAGCTGTCAGACTTAATGCAAATCTAGATTCAGTAGAGAGATGCCACTTCCGTAGATGATTCACCTCTGACCTAGGACCGTCCAATTTAGCGTTCCTAGAAACCTGATTTGGTTTGCATGTGGATAACATCATCCCTCACACACTCATGCCAACCTGACTGATAAGATGATCCTAGCTACAGGTTTGACTTATCTGTTAGAAGAATGTATACCTTGTGGGCAGCTTGTACCTGCTGAAGTGGTTGACATTTGACCCTTTGTCAGTTATGACTCGACTTACAAGGTGTTAATGAAGCACATTTATTACAGATCTTAACTTTATGTAATGGAAACCAGGTTAAAAGTCAGATAATGGTCTCAAAGAGACGATGCGTTTTTTGCTCTTTTTTTATTTTTAAACTGGAATTTTACAAAAATCTCTCAAGTGAAAGAGTTAGAAGTTAGTGTTCTATGATAACCTTTCCTCAAATGCATCTTTTAGTTAAAATGTTCTTCAGTTCCCAAAGAAATTTTAAAAGCTGAAAGAAACATTCAACAAATTGAATTTTCATAAACTAAACAGACTAGATGTCTTTTCATATCTATTAAAGATACAAATTGTTAAAATGTTTCTTTTTTGAAGAATTTTAAGACCAAAATGGCAAACTTAGAGTTGGCCTTTGAGGTATAAAATGACAAGATGTCAAAACATCATTCACTACTGTTATAAAGTTTTGCCTGCTGGTGTGCCTTAATTATGTAGACAAGTCACCTTCCAGGAATAGCAAGAAACATTTTGAAATAACCACATATCTTCTACTTTAGAAGTATCATCTAAGCCATAGCCTTCAGCTTTCTCTGAGAGTAGGTTTTTACTTTTGATAAACTTAGTCTGACATGGGGCGGTTAATTTTTTTTTAGTGTTGATCTTCATATTTTAGAAAATGTTTGGATATGATTGATGTGGAAGGGTTTGGTGCCACTGATCTCAGCGATATCTCATGCATATTTCTACAACCACAAGATCTTGTGTATGGAGATATGAGATACCAGACAAACAAATTTCTCGGAAGATCTTCTAGGGACCACCAACCTGTATTCCAACCTGTTCATGATCAGGTTCCCAAACTGAAAAAAGATGATGTGCTGGTCTTTAATCTGTAACTTTAAAGCTACACCCATTGTGAACCATTTAACCCCCTCAACTTCCACACCTCAGCCATGAAATCAGTGTAAAAACCAAAGTATTGAAAAGAATATGAAAAACATCCTTCAAAAAATCCCTTTATTTTGGTGGTGTTTGTTGAGAATTGTGGCTTTCATAAATATAATCATAGCCTGTCTTCAATTATCTTTTAACAATCCTTACAAATTTCTTTTAAATAATTAAAGGCTACAAATGTGTCATTAATAGAAATGAAGAAGGAACATAGAGAGACATTCTGTATAGCTTTGAATGTTTTTAAACATTTTAAACTAGAAAATCAGTAGGCTTTATTAAACCTTCTGAATTGAAGGAAAGCTATGTAGTAGCAATGGTACCACTAAAACAATTGATCATTATTTTTCTTACTTTATCCAGTATTACAAAAGTAAATTCCATCTTTTTATCATCATCATTCTTGATAAATGTTTGATGATGTTTTTAAAGTACTTCGTATCATTGATTGATTTTTTTGATGGTTTCATTTTTTTCTCTGTTGGTTTGGGTGTGTTGATTTACTTGTTGTTTATACCTGTCTTTTGGAGTGATCACACAATATAACATTGGTTGGAATTCCATCTTGTTGAGTTGAGGACAGTATCTCACCCTATATTTTACAGATCTCCATCAAGAAATAGACAGGAATAGATAAGACTATCTTATTTTACAAAATATTGAAGAAACTGAAGCTCTTTTTGAAGAAACAGGGATTGATAATAAACTCATAGAACAGACAAATTAGTCATCAAAATGTGGAAGAAATTAATGGGTATACTTTGCAAAGTTTTTTTTGTGTTGAGGTTTTCTTTGCTTTTATCATGGAATTTCTGTGATGCTATTATATGAAAGCTATGTAAAGTGGCTCCTGAAAACTTTTGAAGATATTTCTTATAATTTAAAAATAAAAACACCTAAGTCTTGCATATACTAAAAGTGTTGCAATGTAGGTAGAAGTACATGTATACAAATATTTTATATGTTAAGTTCATTTATGTTATTTGAAAACACAACATATTCTTTCCAAACACACCCATTGAATACTATATTAGTTAAAAAAATTATTAATTTAAAATCTGTAGATAGATGATATATAATTTTCCAGAATTTTATATGATGTAAGCACTTTTGAATTCAGTGAAACCTAATATCAAGCAAATACACAGGTAAATACTTCAAGTTTCATATATCCTAGAAATTAAATCTATCCTCTCTGTATTTTCTGCTTGGGAGAAATTGGTTATCTCATTCAGAGGGTTAGACCACATGCTTTCCATAAATTTTCTGTCAGGCCCGAGGAAGCATGACACAAAGATCTTTGATTTTCAGCAAGACTATGTGGAGTGCCTTTATTTTGCCCTCATTAAGCACATGACATTTTCAGAATTATGAAGACAAATGAAGAGTTTAATTAGTGTTGAATAGAATGAATACTTTGAACATTAGCAAGTGTTTTTAATTATCTACTTATTGAGAGTGTGGTAATAAAAAAATCTTTCAATAGAAGTTGATTGTCTAGCTGTGCATTTTAAACAAGTAACTGGCCATAGAATTTCCACAGGAATTTGAGAAATAATTGATGATCTTTTAATGGTTTTTATGGCAGTTGTATAAGTTTGGTAAATAAAAAGCAGTAGTCTACTGGTACGTTATCTCGCCCTAAAGAGAGCTTTCTATTTTCTTTTGTCTACATTTATACTAATTGTATTGTTATAAGATGAATACATCTATCTGTACAATATTTCATTCAATCATTCTGGTATACCTTTCCGCTCTGGCTTTACGAAACTGAATGTTTGAGAAGATTTTTTCTTTATTTTATGCTGAGAAAGAGCACCCATGTGTCTCAACCCCTTTTTTCAACAAAAAAACATTAATAGAAATGAAGACAGAGAGAAAAGCATGTGTCTTCATAAGGGTATTTTCTCTTGTTAAATAAGTAATTCTAATGTTTTGCTTAAGATGGAGTAAAATAAATTTTCTGTGATAAAAATACTAATTGAAAAGATATATTGAAGATGTAATAATACAGGACTGAAAAGTAGATTTGAGCATGATATGTGAAAACAAACTGAATGAAATATTATTAGAAGTGAGTTATTCCATCTTTTGAAACTAAAGTGTTCCATATAAGTATTTATCAAAACATTAAAAGGAATTAAAAGGAAATTTGATTCTTTTTTCAAGTTGCTACTACAATATACAATTTGACTTGGATGTACAAAATTGAAAATATTCTCACACCAATACCATTGTTAGATTCTCATTCCATTTCAATTTTTTTCTCATACATCATGCAAAGCAGCTCAATGTATAAATGAATAAAACTTACAAAAGTGGGCTTCAGAGAATACAATATATGTATAACTGTAAATGCCAGTACAGGGAGACAGTTCCATTGGTGTCCGAAGGGTAAATGCTACAGAAACTTTGATGGCAGATCTGTAACATTAGTGAAGGTTTATTTTGGTGTTTTCCTAAATGAAAAGATATTTCTTTTAGTTAACCTAGACAAGAAAATAGCCCTTAGAAGTATGTGGAAAAGATTGAAAACAGAATCCTAGAAACATAGATAGAAATAAACAAACAAGACAATAATCATTTGATGGTGATGCTTAGGACCATATGCTAGGGATATGATATTACCTTTTTATCCAGGCTCAATATCAACATGCTCTGTGAAGTTTTCAAAATCAACAGGTATGCTTTAACATGAATAAACGGCTGTGAATCGCAAAGTTTAGTTTACATACCTGGTGAACAGCCCTTTTCGCAGTATATACATGTGTGGCATCAAGTCTATCATTATAAAGACTTAAATTATAAAAGAGCAATTATGGCGATGCTTCATAATTTCTATATTTATAAAAATAATTCTGAATTTGGTCTAGACCCTTGTTTTTTAGGTGAACAAGGGTCTAGTTCGGACCTGAAGGCCTCTTGTTTAGAGTATAACTTTTTTTATGTATAGATTTTTTATCATGCTTGTGTTGCTTGGTAGATCCAATCCTTGACCTGTCTTTTATTTCTGACTTTCTAGGATTGTTATGTTATGAAAAATCTCCAAGGCCATAAAAGGTTATTTCAAGTGGTTTATAGAAAATAAGCAATAGGGCTTAATGTCATGACTTAGGCTATGTCACTCTGATGAACTGTGAAGGTTCTCTAAGTTGTTAGACAGATAACTATGGTTGATTATGATTGATTGTGCATGTTACATGGATCTTATTTCAGAAAGTTCTTTCAACTAAAGATTTTGCAGTTATATTGAAAAATGTGAATGTAGTTCAGGCTAACATTTTGAATTCCACTGTTATCAAAGAATTATGATGAAGCAAGGCCTGAGACATTGGGTTGCACAGTAAACTATTATTGTGAAATTCAAAATTAACCTTTATGATGGGTGTTGATGGTAATGCCAGTTTTTCAAAACACCTGTACCAATCCTAGACCAATGATAAATGTGAAAAAAACTACAGGTTGTTGGAATTGATACCTGCAATGCCTTCTGTTTCTTGGCAGTCAATTCCTGCCATAAGGCCATCACTCACCATGCATGTTGGAGATAAGATTTTTAATGTGGGTGCAGAAAATTTTACTTGAAATGAAAATTGAGATCCAATGAAGAAATCATCTCAAAATCAACTTCTAGCCATGATACAGATACTAATAAACATATTGTTTTAAATGTCTTAATTATGTTATCTCATAAATGTATTGATAATGTAAACTTTACAGCATGTCAGATTTTACCTCTTGTATTAAACCTATGAATCTTTAAATTGATTTAGATATATTCAAGAAATACAACTGCACATTTTTAGCACCAAAGATTTTATGGCCCTGACATTACAAGCAACAGAAAATTGCTGCTATCCAGGGCATGGCATCCTTGTTCTATATTTGAGTGCAGATAGACATGTAGGAAATGAATGATGACTAGATAACAAAACAAGATTAGATAGTCAATATGTCTTTTTTCAATTATGTATATTTTATACAAAATAAAAATATGAAAATGTATATACTTGTTTGGGGATAGTATAGTGCATAAAGGTAAAACTAAAAAACTATTTTATTTCAGGATACCTTGGGATTACACAGTTGTTACAGTGAATGTACCTACATTACAGATCTAAAACTTTAAATCTTTTTTGCATTATGGTTTTCTTAGGATGGACCCAATAAATGAATTACTTTTGTTGTGTTTTAGTCATTTTTGTCACTTGTCCAACGGGAAGCATTTGGCACTTGAGTGCATTTATGTCAAGAGTTATATTAAATGGTTTATGAGATTTTATGAGGGATTAAGGATTAGACCTCTTCGTATTAAGGTTTATTGATGACATCCCTAACATTATTGTGCCAAATGGAATTCAACTTGATGCAATATGTGGAATAAATTGCAAGTTGATACTTGAAAATCTTACTTATTGTTTTCTTACCACTTCTTGGGGGTGAAAATCTTAAGGCTCTTGACAATTGTAATGTATTACAGCAATAAAATATTCCTCTCAAAACTGGCATTAAGATTGTAAATAGAAAGGCATGGTGATTTTGATTAATTTGTAAAGGAAATAACTTAGTCAATATTACAAAGTTGATTTGTATTGCTTTAAAGTCCATACTTGTAGTTGAAGATTTCTCAAGTCAAATGGCTAGTTGAAAACACACTTAATGAAAATAAATAAAGCTGTATAATCTACTAATGGTTTATTGCAGTAAATTAGAATTTGAAATTATAATGTAGAATAAACCTCAGCACTTTACAGTTGTAGTTGCACACATTTTATACATAACAGCCTGCAAAGCAGTGTGGAGATACTTGTAGTAATTAGTATTTTAGTGGAGTAATTAATCATCAGTACCTGGAAATCCTTGATGGATGTATATGTAAACAAAGGCAGTAAGAAAAAAATGGTATTCCACCTACATGCATGTCAAAGTTAAGGTCATGTTCCAGAGAGAAGCAATGCATTAAATAATAAACTTCTGCATGGTTAAGAAATCAAATGGTTGGATAGTTTTGTCACACTTTGATTTTCTTTCCTCGGTTAATTGCTGCATCTACTTGAAGAATTATCTATTTAATTGGTTTTTCGCCAGGGCTGTCCTTAAACAAGGCTTGGAATGGTACCAATGGGGATAAAATGCAAAAACAAATCTGGTAGGGTATCATTCTAAAAAAAAAAATCACCACCTGTTAGATCCTGAAATATAACAAGGCAGGTAACAACTTGATGTTTATTTCCTGAGGGCTAGAGCCAGCCATTTGGTAATGATCATAATTGTCTAATGATTTTTCTATGACACTTTGGTATTAGTTAGCTATTTGGTTCCTGGAAAACCTTTCTTAATTTCTTACAGAAAGGGTCATCTGAGTACGAAACCCTAACATATTGTATAAGTATGTTTGATGTTTGTATATATAACTAGTCCTCAATGGCTTTCAACACCAATAAAGTAACAGTTTTATCTTTTTATTGCAAACTCCATAAACATTATTTGCATGGTAATGCATCTCTGTTTTGTCTTTATATTAGTTTTATTATAATATATAGTAATTTGGTTTTGATTATGTAAGACTGGGAGGTAGTTTTTTTACTTGTTTTTGGCGATCCATTCTAAACTGAAAATACATTGATATAGTGTAGTATTTCAGAATTGATTTGCTGGTCCATTTTACAAAGATTTATAGTCTAAACTATACCCTAGAAGTACAATATTTGATCAGCTGTCATGTAAGCCTGGAATCCAGAGTTTGGATCAGGATTACAGAGGTTTTGTACTTTTTTTATTTGATGTGTAAGATATTGTAATATTGAGTCTAAACATTTGTCAGAAATGTATAAAGTTAAATGATGTAATGACAACTGCTAGCAAATACTTTCTTATGAGAAGATTGATGAGAACAGAAATGGAATCCATTGCTAGACCTAGAATACATCTAGAACTTAATATGTTTATATAAATCAATGTTTTATTTCTAATCAGAATATTGCCAAATTTACAAGTTTTTATTAGGTGTAATCATATCAATTATGTTCTCCATGAGAAAAGTCTAGGTAAAGATTATATACATTAAATGTGGAAGCATCTTCAAGCCAACCTATGTCATCTATCATTATTGTTTTCTATAAATCCTAGATTCTAGAAATACCATTTGCTATTTAAAGAAAAATATTGTTTGATACATGAGTACCAAGACATTGTGATTAACTAGAGCACGAAGGATTACTTTCATTGTCCATATATAATGTATCAAACATGGAACTTCTATAACTTGTGCCTGATTGTAAGGCCATACTTGAAGCCAATCTTCTTTCCCTTTGTCTGTCTAGGCTATCTTTGATGTCATCACTACATGGTCTTGTATCAGAAGCTTTATGATAACTCCTATCACAGAAAAAGAAAATATAGAAGAGTCTTAAAAATGTTTATGTTTTTTCTTTTGTAAATTTAATGCTGTTTCAATAATCAATAACGTTTACTATGTTAATGCCTAAAAGTGTTACCTTTTCCTTATTCTTAATGTGAGTGTAGTGATGGTAGCTACCACTAGGATCAGGCCAATCAATATCCCACAGGTCACAGCAACTGCAACAAACAGTAAAATTCAATTAAAATGCTTTCATTTGCTTTACTTTTTAAACATTAACTAATGTGATTTTCTTTCTCTTTTATTTTCATAAAACGCTGTCTTCCTTTTGGATAATTTGTGGAAATGGTTCATATTCCATCTACATCAACAGGTCAGTCACTGAATTTATTTCTTTTTATATTAATTATATTTCAGCATTTTCTTTTTTTTGATGAATACATAGGTGCGTATACACAATGATGAAATCTCCGAATATCATGTTTGTTTGATTTTATTTTTCAAGTCTTAACATGTATTAGACTTGAAAAATAAAATCAAGCAAACATGATATTCGGAGTTTTCATCATTGTTTAATTTCTGAAATTATCAGTTGACAAAGGATACATCGGTGCATACTTACTCAATGTAACTTTCCCTTCTGTGAAAGTAGAACTTCCTGAAATTGAGTTTTCTGTGAATGAAAGTGGAAATTGAGTTACCAAAAAAATGTACAAGATACTAATTTAAGAAGTGTTCATAATTTCTGGTTGACTTTTAGCACTGAAACTGATTTTATTTTTACACAAGTTACCATTTGGAAGAGGCTTGATTTCAGCTGGGTCATCTCTTTGCATTGGGGGTTCTCCTAAAGGTGGAAGTTTCCCATGGTTTATTTGACTCTGAATATCCCATTCTTTATCTGAGTTGGATACAAATAAAATCTGTTTTATGACATTATAATAAGGCACATATTTGATGTTGCACCTATGACGTCACATGCAAGGTTGATCATGAAAACAAACTGAAATCATTTATAAGAAGTATTTGTAGAATTTTTAAAAGGTATTTGCTAACCTTCATGATGTTTTGAAAGGTCATGAAGGAAAGAAATTACTTAAATACACATGTAGTTCCAATGCTGAAAAAAATCTACAACCAGAAACCTCTTTGAGGATAAGATGAATTATATGATTTTTTATTTGTACACCGTATTAGCTTGTGTTTGCAGTTTAAATGAACCTGTGCTAGCAGCTTTTAGTTTTAGATTGTTATGATGATATGTAGTGAAGAATAAACATATTGTTAGCTTTTAAAATGACAGACTATGGGTAGATCGGGTGTTGGGAGACAATTACCTGTAATGCACTCATACTCTACTTGAAAATACACTGTTTTCCCTATTTCTCCACAAGTTAATAAATGTCTTGCATCTGTAACATAGGTAGCAGAGACTGTGCATGTGCTTTCTTTGTCACATTTCCATGTGAGTCCTTCTTCTACTACACAATCCCAAGCCTGGTAAGAACAGGCATTGGAACGACTTATGCCAGTAAAAGCAGCTACAGTCTTGATATTCAAAGATTCCGGACAAAGTAACTTGATATTTGCACTGCCATGAACATCATAACACATACTGGACTTATGGGTAGCTTTGAAAAAAAGAACATGAATGACAAATCTCATCGTTTTATTGTGGGTAGAAATTTTACTCAAATTATATGATTGATAGTAAACAATGAATCTATGAAACAATGCAGAAGTTCTTACCTTGTTGCCTTGCAGAAGATATTTTCAAGAAAAAAGACGAAAATATTAAAGAGACCTGGAAGTAATGTAATTCTGCAATACTTTTCATCTTTATTATTCACATGGTGATTATTTCACGATAAAAACAACATCACTCCTTGATTATGGATTACTATGAACACTTGTTGTATAGTCTTCCATGAGATGTTGTCCAATACTATTTATTTTTAAGCTGCAGCATTAGCATGACAAGAGGTACGTAATGCTCCATGTCCTTAAATGTATAATGACTACCATTTTTGACAAAATTGCTCAATTAGGCAATTTATTTCACCTCCACCTGTGGAAGTCACAATTATAACAGTTGATATGTCTAAGGGCAGAAAACAGAAGGCACTTTGCAATTATAGTTTTATATACTAGTAACTTTTTATACGAAGCATTTTGCTCGTTATCAAATAGGAATAAAAACACAATGGATTTATATACATTTATAAAATTCCTAATCCTGTCTTAAGAAGTACATGTACAAGCAAAACCACTCAAGTGTAATACATTTTATTAAAAAAATGATTAGAATATTATGTGCATCAAGGCTTATTTTTTTTCTTTGGAAGTTATCTGCCCCTGGATCTAGGCATACAGATAGAAATATACATATATATATACATGTAAACAAGTTTTAGTTGTGACATCTTATGATGAAGTATACATGGATCTCATCCAAGATAGCTTAAAAGCTGTACAGTCTAAATAATTTACCCTTGAACATTTACCAATATAGTAAGCGGTATAGGATAAATAAGTGTAATAAAGTTTGTAAAGAAGCAGATGATCCTCTCCTTAGTTCTACAGGTCTTCTGGAGAAGCAAACTTTGGCCTGACCTAGAAAATATGACAAGATAACTTTATGAATGCATTTATGTCATGCTTCATTTTTTAGGTGAAATTTTCTTGGGAGTTCTTATAGTTAAATGAGTTTTGGTTATGACTTACCCTTTTACATTTTTTGACATGTTTCATTTTGAAATCATTTTGTCTTAAATCAGGAGAATCTCTCAGCATTTCAGTTCCTCTACTAGGACGTGGTGATATACTATCTCTGTGGTGGCTACTAGGGGGCAGGTCTTGGCTGGCTACATCAAGGGACGGATAGTTGCCATAATGACGTTTTAATTTGGAGTGACTGCCATAATCTTTCTCAGTTGGGCAATGGGATATTCTTTCCTTGTGCCTCTTTCTTTATGAAATATGAAGAAAACAAAGTCCAAGAAAGAGGAAAGAAAGAATTAGCACAATTCACATTTATTACATTTTTATAGTTATTCAAAAGAATGGCACTCTTTAATTTATTTTAAGTATAAACAGAAACTTACTTTCTACGCCAGATTAATAAGAATATGACCAGGAATAAGATTGAAAATAGAACAATACTTGATGCTATTATTGCAACTGAAAAGAGAAAAACAAAAGGGTAATGAAGCTCTTTTAAAAAAGAAATGGATTTCCTAGGCATAGTTTACCATGCTAAAGTGTATTGTACTTTTGCTTGTTGCATTTGTCCTACATGTTCAGACAATGTAGTATAGCACAAAGCTTACTTACTTAGGGCTGCATGCCATGTTTCTTGCTTTTTGTCATAAAAATCTGCAAAAAAAGGATTATAAAAAATAATGTGAAAACCTAACAAGACTTCAGAGTTCAAATTTACCATATAAGGACACCATTTCTGAAAACCCACCAAACTCAACCATTTTGAGCTAGACCCAGATTCAGTTACATTGGGTAGTCTCCATTTGCTCATAGTCTATTTTCATGCTTTTTAAGCAGTAAGCATGCATAATGAAACTTGTTATATAACAAAATAAAGAAGGTTTTCTTGACTTTCTCAAAACATACAAAAAAATAATTAGGTGGGTTTTGCAGTATGGCATTAAAATATTTACTTTGCTATTCAACTTGTAGAAATTTAATTTGAACTATTTTACTCCAAGAATGTTTTATTTACTGCCAAGATTTGTATAAGAAAAGGATGGTACTACTGTATGGAAATACCTCTTTTTTTATTCTCAATACTTTGATTTGTATTGTCATTTTGTATGGGATTTAAAGGGTCTTCAAAATCAGTCATCACAAAAAATCCCACGGAATCATCATAATCATAGTCTTCTGGATAAGGTGTGGTTGTTCTAGTATATGTTGCAGGTACTGTAGTCATGTGTAATGGCATTAAAGTACTTCTGATTAAAGATTCACAAGATATTTTGATACTACCAAGGGCTGGAAAAATAAATAAACAAGCTTGTTATTAAGATCAGATTTTGTGACTTTGAATTGCCATTTGTCAATGTGGGAATCTTATCTTCTTTTTCATTTGTATTACATCCATATGTTTGAAAGTAGTTTATAGCTCTGGACCATGTAACTTTTAGCTTCATATTCACTCTAACTGTGAAGAAAAAACTTGCCTTCAACTTGTATCCAAAAACCCTTTCCAGAATAAAATGAATCAGTTTTGAATAATATCTCAAGTTGATGACTTTTTGTTGTGATATTATAATTCCTTGGAAGTTTCCCACATCTTGGTATGAGAGATTCTCCATCTTGAACCAAAAGAATGTCTTTTTCACAATTTTTGCTCCATTCAATGGAAAAGTCTGCAAACTTTAGCAAAATATTTTGCTGTGGATCAGTTGATATATTACACCTACATTGAAGCTGATCATGATATGGAGATGGAAAGTTTGGACTTCTGATAAAGCTGGTGCGAAATGTTGAAACTGACACATCTTCACAGATATCTGGAATATCCTTTTCTAATGATGATACATAAGAGGATAGTTAAAATAGAAGTTTTACTTAATATGGTTTATACTTGTAAAGTCATTAGCCCTTTGTGACCCTTGTCTTAAAAATGATACAGTGGCGTATTTATTTTCATATATTTGTTTCAAAAATTATATTTATTATTGGTCTTAAAAAATGTTTCCAAGTATAATGTATGTCTTACCTGGAATACATTGATACACTACATAATTGTAGTTGCTATAGGCTTGACATTCTGGGATCCAAGCCACGCTGACATGGACACTACAATGATCCTTGGCCATGCATTCTTCCTGAAGAATATTGTCAGTTTCTGGGGATGTGGGTTGCACACAGTGGCGCTGGTCATACGTGCACTGCCCTACATGCTGTCCTACTCCTTGTATGGCATCCAAAATCAGAATGTACTCTTCTTGTGTACATTTATCAAAGTCCAATGTCGGGACCCCTGCTACATTAAAACACTTGCTAGCTGTTTGTATACCTGAAAAGTTGAAGTATTTGGGTTTTTTTTAATTAATAAAAGAATTGGATAAAAAACAGAAAAATCAAAAATTTGCTTCTCTGAGGATTTGACCTACCATAATATCCAACAATCCCATCTGCAACTTGCCAGGTCCACACTAAAACTGTTAATTGTATAGCTATTCTACAATGAAGCAACATTGTTTAAAGCACCAAAATAAAATGAAATTTCATTTTAGATCATTTTTTTGGCACTTTGAGAAAGAGCAGGACACCCAATTTGCTTGTGTAATTATAAGAATAGTTATAAAAAGGATTATTTTAAGCATCTCTTGGAGATGACATTCATTGTTCTTCACACCTGGAACTGTAACATGTTGACATAGGTGAAGAAGTTTTGTGACCTTGGCAGAGAGCAGCAGTTGGTTGCATGGAAATTTTAGAGTTAAAAAGTGCATCATCAAGTGTGATAAACATATATGGTATGTCCCATTTAGGTCATCAGTTAGAACTTATGATAATAGCATTGAACAACTTGATCAATACAGAATATTGCCTGTTATTTCAAAAGAAAAAATTCCCTGAAGTGAGACAATAAAGATTTATATATACTCCTCTTTGACTTTACACAAGGAAATTGTTAAATGAAAGGTTGGGACACAATGTAAAAGTTAAAAAGAAATGATTTAGATCCTAATGTATTATAAAACAACAAATTGTATTCCCAAAGAAAGAAAAGTTTCTTGCTTATATGAAAAGATGGTTTTTTTCACTCTATATGGACAACCCTCTAATAATCATATAACTTAGAATTCATTTATGTGAATCAATGAAAAGAAGAACTTTACAAACTATAAAAGTTGAAAATGGATAGAAAAATTGGAAAAGGTATAAAATGAAAAGTTTGTGCTAACAAAGTTATGCACAATATCTTTGAAATTGTACTTTTGTGGCTATGTTTTTTGTCCATCTTTTGCCATGTTAACTGAAGGTCAAAGTTCAAGTATGTATAATAAAAAAAGCAAAATTATTTTTTTTGGGAGGGAATTCACTTTATTTCCAAAAGGTAACAATGTTGTTGTTGTTATTGTTTTACTTATTTTACCCACTCTTTCATTAAAGGTGAGATACATTGTCAATTATTATTTGAAGAAGAAAAAAACTTGCATAACATACAGAATATAAGATTGAAAAAAATACATTACAAATCAATTATTGATATATAAACTTAAGGAATGGGACATTCTTGGAAGTTATACATTACATAATTATACAAGTTCTACAGGAAGTTTGCATGTTGATATGATATGATATGAGTTTTGGTATAAGTAATAGGTACATGTATAAGTAAAATATGTCAACAAAGAAGTGTGATGTGAAACCTACCTATAGTCATCAAGGACCCCTTCAGAATTTTTGAAATTAACTGTGAGGATGAGTTCTTGATGGCTAGGAACATAATGGTGTCTAACCATATGCACTTCTTTGTTGAAAATTTTTCTTTTGTTGATACAAATAATTGAACTTAAGGAGATATCATACTTTCAATTGGACTACTTAATATTTGTATCAATACCTAATTCATGCATAATTATACTTACTCATTGTGATGCAAGTATATATATTGGTTGTTACTTTTATAAGATTATATATATTAGTACACAATCAATACTTTACTTACATATTAACAATGGCCCTTGAAATATCTTTTTTATGTCTTCAATCTAATATCATTATATCTTATTTATATTGTAAAATAGTCAAGATCCTTGACTAAAAAAAACACAACTTGGCATAACCATTAGATAACACCTCTCTGAACCAATTATGCAAAGAAAGAAAGTTTTTCACTAATTCACTCTGTAGTACTGTTATAAAAAGAATTATTGCTTATCCATACATTGGTAACTTGTCATTTTAATCCTCTCACTAGAGGTTACACTTCCTATTAAAAATATTTTATGTCAGGCAAACGTCTTTCCAGCCATTCCTCTTGCCAAATGGGGATTACCCCTTCTTTCTTGATTCATCTTTCTTCTCTGATGGAATCTGTGATTATTTCTGGCTTTAGTTCTTTTTGTAACACTGAAAACATAAAATATATTACAGTATCAAGTCCTGTTTTTGTCTTGTATTGTCCTGATCTGTACATTTTAAATGTTTATATCTCTTATTAAACATTACAAAAATATGACAAAATAAAACTTACAATTTGACAATTAATCCTATCACAATAATTAGCAACACAGATCCAATCACACAGGCAGCTATAATGGTTGCTGGATAAAAAAAGGATATGAATATTAAGAATATGGCTATTTCATTCAAAACTAAAAGCATTTTATCTTGAAAAATATTTTAATTGTGGCATGTTTAGAATAGAATAGTGTTTTGCCTTTGGTAAGTGTTCTCAATTTGAGAATTGTCATTCTCTATCAAATAAGATTTTGCTTAGTGTCACTAGACTCGGCACCAGCAGAACCTATGTTAAGGTGTGTTTACTGGAAACACTGTCATTTATTACCATATCCTAGTGTTCAGCATGACAAATATTAGGAAGCGCGCCTTTATGTATAATTATTTGATAGTATTATATCCTACCCATTGTTGGCGGGGCATCACTGCCTCCAACCTCTTCATTGGATGTCATTCCATCTGGATCTTCAAAATAAATGTTTTACATCAATTAAGTCATGTCAGAGCTTTAATTATGGAGTATTGCAAAAAAAAAAAGAACAAGGTACAGTCTTACCTTGCATGGCCATTTTTTCTTCTGAATAACCTTGTTCACTTAAATGATTTATGGAATTATCTGAAAAATACATTTGTTGTTTTGATAAAGAAGTTTCACTTTTGGAAATTCTAAAAGCGATACAGATTCTACATGATTTATGCTGAATTTCTTCCATCACATCTAATTGATCTCAAGGCTACAGGTAGGCCTACCACAGAATTGCACTTACCCTTTGTGTCTCCTTGTTGGTTTGGGTGGTGTGGAATCATATTCATGTCTGGATTTTGCAGTTCATGGGGAGGATTGACTTTGAAGGAGTTAACATTCTTGGGATCAAGGTTCATGAAATAGGATTTATCATTAGAGTCAGGCATTAAATATTCACTACTTTGTTTGATGGGAGAAATGTCTTTGTAGATTTCGATGAGCTTTTCTAATTCTCCGGAAGATAAGTCCTTGAGCATATCTGAAGGTATGTTCAAACTTTTAGCATGATTTAGAAGGTTTTCAGATGTTTCATGGGATGCTGAATTGATATTATTATCAGAAATGGAATCTAAATTTTCTGTAGATTCTTCAGAAAGAGAATTCATACCTTGATCTGAATCCTGGGTAAATCGGATAGGAGCAGACATATTGGGATTTTGTGGATGGTCATTTCTTGAATGGGGAATCCTTGGGGTTAGCATTTCAGCAAATGGTCTATCACCCCTCAAAGGTCTTTCTTGGGAATGTGGAAATGTATCAATGGCATTATCAATTTCATCTGCACTAGGGGTAGAGAACAGAAACTTGGATTGTCCATTTTCTTTGACAGTAAATTTCCACCACCATTGGTCACCAGGACGGGTTTCTTTGCTTTTATCGTCAGGGTTTTGTGTTGTTGCTGATGTTGAATCATGATTCAAGGGTTTGGGTGTCTTTTTCCCAGCATTTGAATCTGCTTTTGTGATAAGAGTGGTTGGAAGAGTTGATTTCAAGTTTGTTACTGTTTTTGGTTGGGAAGAAACAGTTTTTGGTACTGCAGTTGTTGTTTGAACAATTTTCTGTTCCACAGAGCAGGATACTTGCACTAGGCTTTCAGCTGCAAAAGAGATAACAGATTACTTTTAGAGTGCCTTTATTAGAGCAGTGAAGGATTATCATATAGAAATGATATAAAAATCTGTTTGAATCAGGTGATGCCTACCTTGATATTTCATCCAAAATCCACCACTGCCAGGCTTAGAATCTGTGTCAAAGATAAGTTTCATCGTTTCACCCTTTGGGATGATGTGTTGACCACTATTCCTAGAGTTGCCACAGTAAGTAATTCTCTGACCATTGTATCCTATGATAAGACGGTCACCACTACAGGAATGGTGATTGGTGTGGAAATCTAGGACAGTCACATTTAGGTCACTTTTGGTAGACAGCACACATTCACAATACTGATTGGAGGGGTACTTATTTGGATAATTAGGACTCGTTAGAAAGCCAACTTTATTGTTGAAAGATCCTGGAGCACACACATGCCTTCTGTGTTCAGTCTTTTCTGAAAAAAATGGGAAGGTTTAAGATTAGTAGGTGAAGGAAATAATTTGTATGCAAAATACATTTTATGTCATCGTTACTATTAATGAACACATTGGAGTTATTGAAGAAATTACCCTGAAATCTTACCTGGAATACATTCAAATTCAATGTACATATAGTCACTGAATCCTCTGCAGCTTGCCTTGCTGATGTACTGCTGTGTGACATCTAACCTACAGGCAGACTTTCCCATACATAGACTTCTAACATCAGGAATCTGGCACCCAAAATCTTCAAAATCACACCCACAGTCTGAATCATGGTAGGCACATGTCCCTCTCTGATTTTGTACCTTGAGTCCAGCACTTATGACATGGATCACTGTATTTCTTGGGCACTGAGCACTGACAACTGGGGGACCAAAACTTCCCCAACATGCATATCTACGTTCTGTTTTAGCTTTATCTAGAATTAAGATTATATCATAATTCTTAATCTTATTTGTTGGAGATGTACATGTACATAGATATTACGGTTCAATGATAAAAGTATAATAAAGCAAAATAAAGAAAACATTATTGCATTTTTGCTCTGAAATTTCAAATATACATGTATATAGTAAACCTCACCTTGTGCTGCAATAGCTTTCAGTCTTAAAAGGCAAACAATTATCATATAATCCAATAGTTCTGATAACTTCATTTTATGGTGCAAGTTGTTTACTTTCGCAAAATCCTGATATCAAGCGTAAAAGAAAACAAAGACATGATGACTTAACGTTTAACCATTCTGCTGCCCAGATTTTTGGCAGGATGAAAAAAATATCTGAAAAGTCATGTCAAAGGTGTTTTCTGTAACACAATGTTATTGGAATAGTAAGAGAAAAGGGATGGAATGTTAATGACTTAAACTACATGTAGCATTGTGGCAGTTGGTCATTCATGGGTCACAATCCCTGACCTGATGTTCCATCTGCTGATGACCAGCTGGATTTTCTTTGCTTATATGTGAGAGATCTGTATTGTTTTGGCATTTTTCTTTTGTTGCTATGTAGGGCATGGTTAGCACAAGCCAGCACCAAGAAACTTTGCATTCTAAGATTTGATTCTGCTTATTTCAGGCCAATCTA
Source organism: Pharyngocirrus eroticus (assembly GCA_033118115.1). Lineage (NCBI taxonomy): Eukaryota > Metazoa > Annelida > Polychaeta > Saccocirridae > Pharyngocirrus > Pharyngocirrus eroticus. The sequence goes on from JAVSBT010125545.1 coordinate 25,181, forward strand.
AATGATTGTGCCTGACCAGGATGCAAATCACTATGGATCAACTAGTTTATGTCCATCATTTTTCAGTCTGGGTTGCCTGAGATTATAGAGAATTTTGATCATAATACATTGATAATTGTGATGAATTTTAACACCCATTTTTAAGCTTTGACCTTGACATTGACCTTGTTGAAGTGACTTTTCTCAATTTGGGACCATGTGTCAGTTACAATATATTTCTCCCTCTATAGCAATGTAAAGTTCATTGTTCTGACAGACATCTCCAGCAGACTGAGTTCATGGAGACTTTGTCAATGGAGACTATTATTTTTGCACAGATCTGAGGTGGCTTTGTGTAACATTAATTGATGGTGTTTTACAAATTAGGCCATATCATTCTCAAATTTTGAATAAATTATTGACTTTCTGAAATATAGTGCCATCTGGTGTTTGTAATTCTCAAATGATTTATGTATATGACTACAAAATCGTTGTTATGTAGAAAAAGAGTTTCCATTTTGTCTTTTCTATGGGTAGTGGTAGTGGTATGGGTTTTTTTTGCTATCAACAATGCTTTTCGATGAATACTAGAACAAATGATTATTGCAGTATGCGTTTATTTTCCAATAACTTTTAATAGTGTATTATGTAGGAAATTCAAAAATAAATACATTTCCATCATGCTTTAGAATTGTAGTTTGGAGAATGAATGCATTAAATGATGATATTTTCGTTTGTTATTTGTCAGATAAATCAGTATTGAGTCTATAACATATTCAGAGGGCAATGTTGAAGCCCACTATTGGAACAGATACAGTGAACTTTTAAAATAGATATATGTAGGAGTATGACATTCAGGTATTTGACATATTAGTGTAACATACAAACTCAACACACACATTTTGTTCATATATTTTTTATTATATTATCAAAGACAGTTTGTTTTATACTTTTCTATATGATTTCTGTCCATTCATCGTCTGAATACTAGGACCAGTATTATGACTACTGCTATCAAAATCAAAAGCCCAACAACACAGCCAGTTGCAATCTGAACTGAAAGAAAATCAAAATAAAAATAATTGATAACAGTCCCTATGGATTTGGGTAGTTTACTGGATACATTTCTTTTGTTATTCTTACTCTTTTCAATTTTTAAAATAGGTTTTTACTAGAAAATATGGAGAGAAATCATATTTTCTTTTGGCTCACCATCATTATATCTGTGACGGATGTGCCTGAGAACCTTTTGTTTTTCCATCATGCTAGCCTTGACATTGTTAAATCTTCTTTTCATTTGATCTTGATCTTGATCTTTGTTGTTAGCCTTCTCAGGGGTGTATTCAGATCCACAGGTTAGGGTCACTTTTTCACCTTGACCTAAGAATTAAATTGTAAAAAACATAAAAATATTTCATTGAAATAAATCAAATATAATTTTGTGTACATAGACATTGGCATTCTGAGCTTTAATCGTATTATGGAAGATGAAGGTATGCTGATGTGAATAAGATGTCACATACTGTGAATAAGAAGCCAAAAGCCTCTGGAAGTTTTTGCTGTATCACTTTTGAATTTGATGTCAGCTGTTTTATCATGGATAGAGATTTCTTTGGGTACATTTTCAGGCATAAGCTCTCCACAAATCTTTCCAGCTGATGTGATGGACAGATAGTCATTAAGACCACATATTTCCACAGGTTTCTTTAGTAAAGAGTCTGAATGAATTGACAGGTCTAGTATTTTTACAATAATTCCAGGTTTAGAGACATTTGCATGGCAATGGCATGTAAGCATATTGGTGTACTGTGAATCAGGGTATTTTGAACTTTGAAGATAAACAAGTCCAGCAGTGGTAGTGAATGACTGGCAAACATCTAGTATTACGGCTTCTAAAATTACAAACATAAAAGATAAAGGAAAGGAAAGTATATTACCGATACATATGAATAATTTTATATGTAGACCCATTGGTTCTAGTGCAAAGAAGGCACAGTGCTCTAGATAATGTTTTCACAATTGTTGAACAGTTCAATGTTAGATAATACTTTAGTAAACTAATTTTTATGAACATAACTATTAATTATAATGTTATTGGGTAGTTACAGATTTTGGCTTGGAAGCTAGCCATAAATGTGTACTTACTGGAAACACAAGTATAGTTGACTTGCAAATAGTCTGCATAAGTTTGACAGGAAGTCAAATAAGGATTGCTAACATACAATGAACATTTTTGTTTGCCCATACAGTTTTGCTGTAAGGACATCTCCTGGGTGCAGTGTTCTTGTTCATAGTCATAATGGCACACTGATTCATTCTTGGCAACCCCATAAAATGATTGGTTGATATGTATCATGTGGTTTGAAGGACATTTCAAGGACAGGGTGGGGACTCCTTTGACTTTAAAACACTGACTTCTTGTATGAATCTTTGACCCTTCAATGTCAATGTCTTCTATTTCATTGAAAATTTTGTCAGTTGGAGTTGCAACTGCTATAGATAAGAAAGGACATTTGGTTACAGGCTTTAATCAAACAAGAAGCAACTACAGAAGTATACAAATGCATAATATATTGTTTTGCATTGCATTGTATTGTATTGTATTGTATTGTATTGTATTGTATTGTATTGTATTGTATTGCATTGTATTTGTTACATTTTGATAACTCTTTTACTTATGATAAAACAAAATCAGTTACCTGAACACAAAGGAATACCAATTGTCAGCAAGTAAAGAATTGCCTTCAAAATCTCCCTTTCCATCTTATCTCATCGCATTTTTCTTCATCACACAACACTCTTGGTAACAGGACATATTCTTAATCTTGTACAAAATTTACAAGTCATCCAAATTGCATTTCAAAACAAATCTATGTCATCATCTTGCATCTCCATTAGATTTAGAGTTGAAGTGGATTTTTTGTGTAGTTGGTTCCCATCGGGGTCAACATCTGGTGACATTGTGGCATCATTCTGATGTCCAGTATAACATTTTTTTTGAAAAATAACCATGATTTCTCATGATTTGGGTAATGGCCATTCCATGACATAGTGTCATTTAGTGTCAGAGTGAAAACAACTGTCACTATGCTACAGATTGTTCTAAAGAGAGTACACTTGTTAATGGCCACTGGGATTTGTAGCAGATGCATCACTCAGGATATTATTTTGTAACTTATCAAGAATTATTGGCAAACAACTTTAAGGTCTTCATTTTTATCATGTCATAGAAACAAATGATAAAACCCGTAGCATTGAACCACTTGTCCAAAGAATAGCTTGGTCTCATACAAGTATATCATGACCCTCATAAATCAGTTTATAAATTGTGGAATAAAACCATTGGGCCTAGTGAGGATGGCTTAACAGAATATGATTAATCTACATTTTAGAATGTACAAGTCCATAAAGTGTCAATGTTATTCACATAGTATACACATATTTTAATAGACATCATTTGGCTCATTTTTACACAGGAAACATTTTGATCAATGATATACATACATCCTGTTGAATTTTACTAATAACAACAATAAAGGGATATGTACAAAAAAATGGTGGGGTGAGGATTTAGAAATTTGTTGACACAAAAAATATCATCAAAGATGTCACAAGTGTGGCTGGGCAAAATAATGGGTTGCTGCATGAATCAAAAGCTGCAAGAAAACAGAAAAGATGTTATGAAATAATTTGATGAAACTACCTTGATAACAACTTGCATTTTTAATATGATAAGAAATGTTGGTAGATTTTAAAAAAAAAATTGTAAAAAGGCATAAATTGTACCTTTTAATTCTTTGGGTTCTTTTGTTGGATCTGGACGCAGAGAAATTAGTTTGATAGGCTGTGCTTTTCTGCAGTTTACCCCTATTTCTGTCGTAGGGTATGCTAAACAAAAACAAAAATTGTTAGACAATAAGGTGTTTTGTTGTCCTTATTAGGAATACAGCAACACTTGAAGGAGTTACATGTGTGTATTTTCAAGAAAAAATGACATTTAACTTACCAGCAAACTTGAGCCAAAACCCTGTGTTAGCTTTACTTCCATCTGTGTAACTACTTTTGTTATCAGAATGAAAATGAAATTTAAGGTCGTAATTGTCTGTGGCTAATTCTTTAGTTCCTTTTAGCACTTTCCCACATGTTAATTCTTTGAATGAATTCTGGACCCCATGACTGTGGATAATGATCCAATCTATGCATCGCCATCTTTTGGATTTTTCAACATGGACCCATCAATAAATGAAACTTCTAGTTTTGATTTTTTGTCTGTGATCATATCACATTCACAATCCTGAGCTGTAGGATATGAGTCTGGGTAGTTTGGGCTCTGGATGTATCCATGATGGGTTTTTATTTTAGTTGATTCACAAATGTCCAAAACTTGGTCAACTTGAAAGTAGATTCAAGAAAAAAATGTTTATGTTAAGTCGACCATGGAACAGGGCAAAAAACAAGGGCTAACTGATTTACTGCAAAAACAACACCCATTCTAAAGTTTATTGAATTTTTTTTATTGTTTGGTAGTTTAAGCAATTAAATTAAAAGCGGTTCTGAAAATAAGTTATTGATGATTTTTTTAGATAGTTCATGGCAAAGAATTCTGTTAAATAATTGATAGTAAGAATTAAAATTTTTGGGTATTCATATTTTCTGTGGTATTGAAGGAGCAAAGTATTGGATATGATAATACCTACCTTTTACACAAGAATACTCTACATAAAGATAATGCCCATAAGAAGTACAGTTATTGTTTTCTATTGGTGACCCTTCGACCTCTACAACACAATGCTGTTGCCCAAGGCATTTCTGCCAGTCATAGGGTCCTTGTTTCAATACATCTCCAAGGCAGTCATCTTTTAAAGGTGTACAGTCAGTGTTATTCCTTTTATGCTTTCCATGAAAGATGTTCTCAAGCTTGATCATGTGACCAAAACCACAATAGAGGATGACAAAACTTCCTCCAGTTGGTCTGTGACATTGGGAAGCCACCTTTGTTTCTTTGTTGAAATAATAATTCAATCATTTTAGCGTCAATGGTTTGTTATTTTATACATTTAAAAAATAATTATAACCCACATTATTTGATATTATTCTGAACATATCATTAATGTACTGAATTGATGATATAGCTAGAATAGATGTACTTGTAGTTGTCATGGAATAGTTTCACTTACCTAAAGGCTCAGCATTTGAGATGGCTAGATTCCCAAGAATAAGAATTAATCCTAAAGTTTGCATTCTGAGTTTTATTCAATAATGCAGAGATCAAAATGTTGATCTGTCAAAGTAAAGTAATGACAAAGCATTGCTGTAGTGCCAAAAAAAATGTGTTTATTGGTAGGGTGAAAGATGCCAATGAAGTAAAAACCATCTGTTGCCAATATCCCTTTGCATTCCTCTGTGAAATTATTTATTAGGTTTAACATGACAATTTAATCAAAGGTAATCCTTTGGTACATGTCTTTGCATGGTATGGTATGTGATTATTCAATTGAATTTGTTTGTTAAATGGGAAAGATTAAAAAAAAGTGAGACATTGTTCTTACATTCTTTAAGAAAAAGTGTCACTCTATTTGAGATAACACAAGGTGGCAGCACAAAGCTGAAAACGATTAAACCAAAGGTGTGGTAGATGTAATCGCAAATAAAGGAATAAATAAGTCCTGAACTACAGAATTCCAAATATGTTACCTATTCATCCCTAACCGATACTGCAGAACTTTATTTTTCAGTTGACTTAGTGTGGGATTCGAAACCACACCCTTAGGGATACCTGCCCACTGCTCTAACCATCTGAGCTAATCTAAGCCACATGGGACCAGTGCATGAGTTAGAATCCCATATGGATGAACAAGTGTACTTTCTACAAAATAGATTAAATGGCGGAAATAAAAAAAGGAATAAATAAGTCCTGAACTGCAGAATTTCAAATATTATGTTACTTGTTACAGGGTGCTAACCTGATGATAAATATGTAAAATGTAAATACAAGCAATTATGAAAATTTGATGTTCTAAGAAAATTGAATACAATGTATGAAAGCTTTTTCAGTCAGGTACTAGAATTTTTCAAAGGTAATTATTCCTTAAAAGGATCAAGCTGTATGCAAAGGTCTAAGTCAGGTTATCGAAAATGTCTATAAAGTTCTATACTACTTCAATGTATGTTTATTGAGCTTTGTTTGAATAACTTGGTAACTTATAGTGGATTGGTTGAATAATCTTTTCTTTTATTCATATCAATAATAATACACTTTTTTGATAAATAATTAATCTTTTTCATATTTACATAGGCAAACCATAACATCTGTACAAGGCTTATACACAAAGTGTCATTACAAAAAAAATCCATCTTATACTGTTTCTTATTTACAGAAACAAAATCACATCATATCTCAAAATACCTTTAACTCTGCAAAATACTGCAATAAACCAAAAACATCCTTGCAATTGCTGTCTTATTCAACCTTTCAAATTTCAAACCATTTCTAAATGCAAAATCCTGATATCTACAATATGAAAAATAACTTACAGGATTGGAAAGATACACACTTCCATTATGACTTGATAAAATGTTGCACTCTCAGTTGTGTACAATGCCACTTTTAGAAATGTCTCATTTTTGTAATATTGTCAGCTTAAAAGGGTACTAAAAGCACATTCAAACTCGTGTGAGAGCAGAACATTTTGATATGGTCAGTTTAAATATGTACCAGAAACATGTCCAAACAGTTGTTAAATCAGAACAAAGTATCATTTCATGTTTAATTTTACATTTCTTTGATTTAGATTATTTAAATGAAGTCTGGAATTAATTTCTGTATCTGCAACACACAAAATGAGATAACTATTGACATTT
>JAVSBT010125546.1:0-15019 GCA_033118115.1 Pharyngocirrus eroticus
TCTTTTATAAAGAATGATTATTTGGGACATATGTTGGTGCATATCAAAAAAGCAATTAGACCCTCACGAGGCCTTAAGACATTAAGGCTTGTGTATCAAGTGTTAAGTCAATATTGTTTTTTGCATCAAAAGGATTTAAATGTTAGCCTTTTCTTGTTCAATGATGACAAAACCGGTCTTTTTTTCATTTGTAAATATGACTGCAACAATTAAGAGACAGATGCATAGCATCTATGTTAAGTCATCAGCCCATCAGGTCCGCCCCCAAGATGTTGTATGATACCACAGAAATTATAGAGAGTTCTTCACATTTTTAGTGACTGGTTTAGCTTGATAACAAATAGTGATGCTGTAATTCTAAAACTAAAGATCAATTGCTGTGATATTTTTCAAAATGAACTGATAAGTGGTACAATGATCTTGTTAAAGAAACATTTTTGAAGTCAATAAGAAAATAATGCTCCAAATTTTACAAGATTCTCAGTCAGGAATTCAAAAACAATTTTTAATTTATGTGTTAAATTTATCCTTTTTTAATTTCAGGTTGTGAATATAAAGAGAGCTTTAGAAATATCCCTCGGACAAATTTAGACAAAAACTTACCAAACATGGGGCTATTGAGTCTTACCCCTGTTAAACTCGTCCTAGCCATTGGACTTCTCTGTGTCTATGTGGAAGCCCAGGATGTTGTCGCAAATCGTGTAGGATGTTCATCGTACCTGAAACCAGCAGGAGCACCCACAAATTCTACCACAACAGGTTCCATAACAAAGAGCATCCTCTTGTGGCAGGCCATTGTTTTGTTGATCTGTTTTGGAGCCTTCGCTTTATTCATTAGTTTGATTCACAGAATTGTAAGGTAAGTTGTATTAGATTGCTACCTAGGAATATGATTATTCCAACATTGAATCTATTTGTAGAAAGACACAGCACCATTAAATTATGGTTTGGTAAACAGAAGTTCTACATTTTTTACCTCCACAATATTTCAACTTTCTTAGATTATATCTAGTCTTATTTTGATTTGGTTTTTTTTTGAAAAATAAAATAGACTAGTCAATGTCACTTTAATTAGACTATATGCAGAAACTTGATAGGATTCCCATAGTAAAGTGCCTTTTATACTGCTGAAAAAAATTCTTTTGATTGCACAAAAAATCTCAAAACAAGTTCTATGCTCTTTTGAAAATACGTTTGAGTTGACTGCTAAAGAAATCCGTTTTTAAATAGGTAAATACATACAATGCATACCTGTACATTTAAAAAATGACTGGGTGCAAGACGGTCATAATGGAGATGTTGTCATTTCTTTACAAATACCAATGCTCTATTGTTATTCATAGAGCCTGCACTCTCCCTTTTCACAGAGATGGATATAGATATGCTTACAGTTTCGTTTTCTTACTTAGTACCAAAAAAGTATAGATAAAAAGTCTTTTGCTGTCAAACTTGCTACAAAAATGAACCTATTTATTATTTTAACTACGGGCGAATGTATCGATTCAAGCCTAACTGACCAGCCTAAATGGTCCTGTCATCTCAGTCTAGAGGTGAAATGCTGGCTTGAGTCGGGAGCATGAGTTCAAAGGTCTAGGAACCTTTCGTCTGCTCAGATTCTTTACACTTCCATTTTTTTCATCATGTTGTTATCCTCAATATCTATTTGATACTGCTTATTAAGATGTACAAGCTATAAATGAGTTCTCAAGTATACTATCTCATAGGAAGAAATTAACTTAACTTTGTTGATGCACTTGTATTTAAAAGATTTTTCTTATCAAAGCTTTCGATACTCTTCACAAGATCTTGGTCACTGATATGACATAATAATGAACAGTTGCAAAATATATACAGAAAAATCAAGAATATATAATTATACACATTGAAATAACAGAATACACATTATGACTGCTTATATGAGTAGGTACTAAAATGACTGTACAATTACATGTATACTATCTCATCTTTCATCAAACAAGTTTCTTCTGTAAGAAGTCTTCATTTATCAAATAGGTGAAAACACGGCAGATAATCTCTAGATCAAGTAAGAAAAATGAAGTTTGGATGTAATGAACCTTAACTGCCAAGATCATTATGTCACCCTCATTTGAAAACAAATTCACCTGGGATTCTGACAGGCTCTGAACAAACATTGAAAATAATATCTTTGTTCACAGGGCTAATACAAGTATTTAGTGATGTATTCTACTGTGACCCGTTGAAGGCTGTTAAAAATTCTCCATATTTATGATAATAGCCTGAAACTGTTATTGCCTACCTATTAAACTATTGGTCAATTTTGAAATGTTCAATCATTTCAATAGAGTAATATTTTCTACAATAACTGATACCTAAAGAAAGTGCAACAATTTTATATTATGTAATAACAGTAAGCCATGATGTGAAATTACTATGAACAATCACTTAAGTTTTCTTTTTATCTTAATTTTCCAGAACTTATATCTATTATGATGCACATCTTTTGGATACCTTTTTCGATGGAGGTGGTGATATGAGCTTTGGACTGATTGCCTGTTCAGTAGTCGCCAAATGGGTGTGGACAGCTTCATACACACAGTCTACTGCTAGTATGACAAATGTAAGTTGCCTCATGCAGAAATGCCAAATCTTTTATCCATGCAATAATCAGTCCATACTCCAAAATGTCTGTGACCTGGTATACCAGACCAGTTTTCCCATTCTGCATTCAGTACAATGTTATTTGATATTGTGGTTAAGACATTTGGAGTAAGGAGTGTAGTGATGAAATGGAAATATATGTAAAAAAAATACATATGGATATCAAATTTCTATAGATGTATCTTTGAAAAGGGAGTATTTTGCTCTTCTTTTTTAGAAACAGCTTGAATCAATTATAGAGATATTCTTGTTACCTCTATGACATTCTTTATTTTGAATATGAAGTACAAAAACAAACCCTGCTTTGAATGTAAAAATAATCATATAGGCCTACATGTACTTGGAAAAGTACAAAAAGAACTTTAAGAAATAAAGCGTCTTTGAATATCCATAAACAATCACAAAGTAAAAGAAGATTTGTTGGCCAATGCTGTAATTCCTATATTACACAAGGCACAGAATCCCAAAATTTACAATAGTCCCTAGTTTTTGGCAGACATTTTCAGAAGTGTACAATATTTGTATAAATAACATTCACTCGCATATCAAGGGCATGTGATATAACCACAAATCTTTTACTAGGACTATATCACTCTACTTATTCTATATATCATTAGGCTTCTAAGTTATTCAGTATTTGGATTAAAGATTAGGCTCTTTTTTAGTGACCTTATTTAGTGCATTATATTTGTATACATATTACAAATGAATGGATTTGCAGAGTGGTCCAAAGTATTAGAGGTCATTACGAATTGTTAGAAAATAAAGATTGTAATACTGTGAGATTTGTTGTGTCACTCCCCATGCTATCATATTATCTTGTGTGTTGGTTATGAATGATTTTTCACATGTTTTATTATATTTCTTTTTCATATATTTGTAATTCATTTTCAGTATACATGTTCAGGGGTCAACATAAGGATTTCCTTGCACTGTCCCAGGTAGACCTGTAAGAAATTTTCTACAGGTCTGCATTTAAAATCCACTCCTACTATGGAAATTTCTGTAGGTCTTGGACCTGCGGGCATGCCCTTATGTTGACTCCTGATCATGTTTGTTCTGGACATTAATTTCTACTTCTTTCCAATAACACACCAAGTCTGTTTGTTTGCAGACCTGCCTTTTTTTCTCTTCAAATCTATGTCATTAGATCCTTTAAACTTGTCTGACTGTGTATAATCATTCTTAATTTCTGCTCATTCATTTACAGTTCGGCTTAGTGGGTCCATTTTGGTATGCTGCTGGTGCTTGTATCCATCTTTTCCTGTTTTCTATAGTTGTGGCAGAAATTCGTATCAAAGCCCCAGGAGCCAAAACTTATCTACAGGTAGGTTATCATTCTTTCATTTATTGGAAAATTTGAAGAAAAAAAAGCACTTTGCCTTATGTGCAAGATAATCACTAAGCACTTGGTGAAAAAAAACTTCAAAAATGTATCACAGATTAATAAATAGATATTGCAAAAGTGATTATTTTTATGAAACATTTTTCATAGTGACTACATTTACCTTTAACCTGGTAAATTGATATGCGCTCTCAAAAACTAGTTGCATGATAGACTCGAGTAAAGGTTAATTAATTTCATGGCTATAGAACTCTAGATTTTGAAAATCTACATGAATATTTTATTAGATGCTGTACTTTATCAATTCATTAGTTACTTTAAGCCAAAGTCTTAGAATACACTTGAGGCAAAGAAATATTGGCTGTGAAAGTTTCAAGCTGATATTTTCCTAGATGTTTAAGGGTTGAATGATTTCAATTTATTTTAATATAGAAGTACAATATGGTATAATACATGTTTTTTTAGTACGATTCTAGAGTTCTGTGATTATTTCCTTTGATTCACTATGTGATGATACAATTCAGTCGGGCTCCAGATAAAAAGGGTTCATTCTTTTTCACTAGAATCTTTTTTTATCATAACTTTATACAGTTTAAATAATTTGGTCAATAAGAATGAATTTATTACAGGAAGAGACTGACCCTTTTACTGGAGCCCTCCAAATATTGCTATTAGTATCATATGATTTTTTTTAAACGTTTGTTAACTAAAATTTCATTATGCATGTCTAACATTACCTTTTTTTAATATGCAATGAGCACATTTGTTCCTGACATCTCACGTCTAGCCTAGCACAAGGAATCAAAATGGAAGGCAACTTCACATCTAATCACTGTTGTCATTTTCTAATGATTTGTTCTTGAAGTTGCACCCAGTTGATTTTGTTCACCTATACACTTTTGGAAGATGTGTTAAAAATACTTTCTCCTTTTTTACTTTGTCAACAACAATTTGCTGTTTGTCACATCACGTTTTCAGTATTTCCTCTTTTTTTTAGTTAACTTGATGTTATGTGTTGGTTTTATAATGTTTTTCTTCAAAATGATTATACAAAACTCATCAAAGGATTCTAGAGATTTTTTTTGGCTAAAATAGGCATTTGACAAAAAATTGTTGCACTTATTTTGTAATGTTGTTGTTTGATATTATTGTTGCTTTGTTGCAAACTTACATCTTCACACTCGCAGCCATTTTGATAACATTTGACTATTCCTTGTCCTTGAATTTTAATTCACCAATAATTTTGTTGCAATTCAATATATCAATCACCTCCTGGCACTTGGTATGGCATTGGACTCATTTCTATTTGAAATGGGTTTTTTTTTCATTTGCAATAAAACACTTTGGCACCAACTTTATTGTTTTCTGCATGGAATGTCTTTGGATGTTATTTTAAAATGAACCCAAAGACTTGTAATAGTAATGGTATGCATGCAAATCTATTGAAATTAAGTTTATTTTTACACTTATGATCTGAAGAACAGTTGTTAGTTGTGATTTGTTTGTTAATTTTTAGTCTATCTGAAGGAGCATTGGGACAGTAGAAACCTAAGCCTATGTGTACATATATAAGTAAAAAAATGGTTAGATAAGTGTTTGCACTCCCATCACTGACTTTTTACTGGAACAGTACACATAAGAGTTATTTGTATTTTTTGTTCATTTCTTGATCCTTTGGTTCCTTGTTCTTGCCCCTTTTCCAGCTTATTAAGGCGAGGTATGGGTCAATCCCTCATATCATCTTGGTAGTGTTTGCTCTGATTACCATTGTTCTTGTGTCTGGTATGGTCATGGTTCAGGCAACAAATGTGCTCACGGCAGTCACACAAGGTAATTGTATTCTTTGATATTTTCATCCCCAAAAAAGGAAAGAGTGAAGGATACCAAACGGAGACAATTTTTAACAGTTTCATGGCTTAAGTCATGTCCTTTGCAGATATTGCTTAAGCTTTCACCTAACTGAATGATACAACTTCTGTGTGATCTTTGTTTGGTAGCATGTTCATTACTTTCCTTTTTATGAATGATAATCATAGTTGACTTTTGTACATGTATGTGACTTTGGTTTCAGATTATTCATGCTCGTTATGGGCCCGTCCCCCATGTCATTTTGATGGTGTTTGCTTTTATCACCATCATAATGGTATCAGGAATGGTGATGTTGGAAGGAGTCAATGTCTTGACTGCACTTACACAAGGTATTGCTTAATTATTATATCAAAGTATCCCAATTTTGAATTTATAAACCATCTGTCAGATACCTGAAACCTCTCCCTTTGAGAGTTTCACACATTGGACACAACCCAGCCCCTGATCCAGACATAAGCAATATAGACTCTCCAAAGATAATCCATTAGATGCACTGTCCAAAATAGACGAACATGTGGTATAGAAGCATTAAAGGATATAATAATAATAATAAGCTTTATTAAACGAAAAGCAACCCTAGGGTTGAACTGTTACAGAAGATATATTATGAACACAGATGAAATGAAAGTGATGAAATTATATGGATAACATAAAAAGTAAAAAATTACAATTGTAAAACATTAAAGCAAAGACACCAGTCCGTCAAACATAAGATAGATTGTTAAAAGACAAAAAAGATTTTTAAAAAATTGACCCACTAAAATTTTATAAATTGCATGCAAGGATACTTTAAACATATTGTTCTGAGTAATTTAAAAATTACTGACCCTTAAGGCTCTAAAACCGGGCCTAGGGATCAAATTTATCTTAACAATTTCACATTTTTTAGTTGTAATGTAAATAAGAATGCTATCAAGGATGGCAAAACTGTCATGAAATGACATGAAAAATATGTTTGAATCTAAATCTTACAATATATAATTATGTTGAATTTCATTGTCTTGGTCAAAGGATAATGTAGTTTTGACCTTTTCAAAATTTAGCAGGGATGAATATACATGTATGATGTATATTATATTAGGCTAAATATAAAAAATTAAAATACCCCATATAAAATCTTCATTGTTAGTTAAGTTTCCAGATAGTTCAGATGTAATAATGATAATATGATATATTTATTTTGTCCAAAAGAAAAATTGATTAAAAGATAAAAGTTTCAATCTGTATAGAAATACATATTTGAGGACAAAGACTGCAGCTCTGAACACATTAAAGTACGAAATGATAATATTCTTTTTTTAACATTAAGGACATACTTAAAATTTGAACAATTAGTGAGAAACATCCTGTACAAAGTCAGTTGAATTGTAAAATGACATTATAGGCCTACATACGATATAAGTGTCATTCAGAAACAGGTACAGGTATATATTTTGAAGTATATAGCTTCCCATTTACTGTGTTTTATGATGTTAGTTCATGTATCCTTGTATGTATAATTTTAATGTCTTGCAACTAAACAGCTGAAAAATGTTACAAACATTAAAAAACATACAATTAACAGTAAACAGATAATGTACAAGTAAAAAAATCAAGAAAATTAAACCATCAAAAAGGAGGGGGTCAATACTGCTTTTGGATAAAAAAAGCATTATCACAGTCATGAATTGTAAGTTATTATTTAAAAGCAGTGTTTTTATACTTAACCGAAAACACCCAATTAACACTGATGTTCGTCACTGCAGTATGGCACAAAGGATTTCATGTATCTTTGAGTATTGCATGGAGGACAAATTAGCCTATTACTATATTAGGGGTAAACCTGTATTTGTATTCAGTAGTTACATCTATTCAAATATCAATAATTAACATCAAGAAAGATGAAGAGAAAAAAACACGGGTGACAAAGAACTTGAATGACAGGTTGAACTTTGCGATATAAATCAGTCAAAATATTACTCATAAATGCATACTGACACAGATCAACAAACATGTGTTTGTATTAGCATAAACATACTCCTACCCCTGCAGGAATTTAGTAATGCTCTGCTATATATGGACTCAGTATTGACGTGCTTACTGTGGCAGGCAATGAACCATATCCTTTCACACAGAGCATTCTACACACCCTATATGCCTGTGTTTAGTGTGACTTTGAGGTCAAACTAGTATTATATGTAAACGATGAAATTCCATAAACCAGTTTCTTGCTGTTGATTCAAAGCATTACACATGAATTAGGTAGAATACAAACAAGGGCATGTATCTTTATGTGTGCACTCTTCGTGTAATCATTAAAAAATATATGCTGGTTTGTGCCGGATTTTTAAAAAAATGATTAAATACAGATAAACAAAAGTCTTGTCATCTTGTGTGTGTGTTTTGTTTCAACTTTTACGTTACAGTAGAACATACGATGATGTTTGTGTTTTGTACAGATTTGAAACAATCCCTATATAGTCTATGTGTGGTTGTTTTTAAAAATCGGTGTTCAAGAATGTAGGGTTCTTTAAATTTTAATCTGAAAATCTTGTTAGAAATTAGGTTTCCAACCAAAATAGTTCTATATTTTCAATCAATGTCAACAAGCTATTCTATTTACTAATCTATATCATTCTGTTAATTTGATTGAATTTTTTTTTAATTGCAGGACTTGGCCGTGAAGTGACCTGTATAGTGTTGGCCATTGTGATTGGATTTTTCACAGTAGTTGGTGGTGTCGGTGGTGGCATCTATGTGGCATATTTTGCCTGTGCTTTAATCTTCAGCATCATGTTGGTGTATTTCACTGATGTATTCTATGACCCATTAGGCCGTGATGATAATCCTTATGGAAATGTTACGGAGGTTTACAATATGTTACGTTGTGCCAAAGCTGATGAAGAAAATGAAGCAAGAAGTGCTATAACATTCTTATCTAGGGGTGGTATGATTCATGGAATTCTTCTCATCCTCAGTAAGTTTCGTTTCATACTCTTTATCGATGAATGCCATCGTTTTTCATCTCAATATGTCTGGATACATTTCTATAGAGGATTACACGTAATAAAACTAATCAAAACAATGAAAAGTTCACTCTAAAAGGTAAGAACATCATTGAAAGAGTATTAGAGTAAAGGCGTTTTCAAAAAAGGGGAATTTATAGTGTTTTTCATATTAATTTCAAAGTTTGCGCCCTGCAACTGGTAAACGTTTTTTATTCTAAAAGTCTTAGTACAAAAGTAGTTTTTCCCTCATACTCTTCAATCGTAATGTTAGTTTTGTTTCTCATTTTTATATTGTTCTTTCTTTCTCCAGGCTCCTTCACACCTGTGTTTGTAGATCAGTCCTTTTGGCAGAGTGGCATCGCAGGCAAACCCTCCCATAGTGTCTGGGGTTTTATGACCGCTGGTTTGGTCTGGTTTGCTCTCCCTCTCTGTGTTGGAACAGCTCTTGGTTCTGCCTATTGGGGATATGCCATTGAAGCAGGAAATTTCATCCTCACTGAAAAGGAAGTACTTGATGGTAAGACATTCAAAGACTTTTTAAAAATCTTGAAATATTGCATGACATGTTATATTATGCTCAATAAAATGAGTAACAGTGTAAGTGAATCTGCAGTTTTATGATGTTAGAGTAGCAATGCATATATTCTAGAAAGATCTGAAATTCAAGTTTCAGTGAATGATTTTTTGAGTTTTATCATCACAATTCAAATGAGTATGATTTACATGTATTGTTCAATAGATTTCTATCATCATTTCAAAGGCTCCTGCCTATACTTTAAAATGGAGCAAAAACGACCAGTTCCTTGGTCCTTCAAACAAATAAATCCCTGGTTGAACTGGTTTCTTGTGTGCTTTTTGTTCAAAAATTATAAATAATTTTCTCTACATTTGCAGGCCTTGCCCCAGTCTTGGCATCACAGAAGATTCTTGGAAACACTGGAGACTTTTTGATGTTTACAATCACCATGGTTGCTGTAGTAACCACAGCTTCCTCTGAAGTTTTAGCAGCATCTTCAATTATCATCTATGACATTTATCAAACATACATCTCACCCTTCAATGCCACTCCCATCCCACAAGAGAAACAGATGACCATCCGTATGCAAAGGGCCATCAAGAACGAAGAATATCTAGAATACGACAGAAGATGTGTAGTCCTCAAACACGTCGTAGTTGTCAGTGCCACCTGCCTGTTAATTCCCATCACCCTCATCTTCATGGCCATGGATGTTGACCTGACCTATTTATACATGTTCACTGGTATCATTGCTGGTTCCTGTGTGCTTCCCATTGCCCTAGCTATCACATGGCATCGTATCACTGGTGCAGGCATTGCAACTGGTGTTCTCAGTGGATTTTTAGTGGCTATTGTTGCCTGGTTGGTGTATGGTTCAACCTTTGAGGGTGGACTCACAAATTTTAAAGATAACACCAGAGAGCCATTTGTACTCCTTGTAGGCAATGCTTGTGCGCTTGGAGTTGGAGGTCTCCTCTGCATCATTGTCAGTCTGTCCTGTGGGGGCTGTGATAATGATTTACAAGAAGAGGAAGAATGGGAGAAAACACGCCAGGTGGACAACCCCATCATTCCTTGGTAAGTGATTTATAAGTTTTCAATTTTTTCAAATAGCGTAGAAGATCAATAAAATTCTATAGAAGTTGATAATCTACTTAGATTTTGATATATCTTTTATATAATTGAACAACAATATTGATCACTAGTATTTTGTATACAAATCTACTTATAAATTCTGTAAAGAGAAACCTTTTATAATGATTTAAAGTAAATGAAAATAAAGTGTGTGTTATTCAACCTTTGGGTTGTAGAGTGGTTCAACAAACAAACAATTTTTTTTTTATCAATGCATACATAGAAGTCAAAATTACTTTTTGAAGTATCAAACTATTCAATCAAGTGTTACAAAAAGTGATGAAAACATAACAACTAGGAGCTGACACTCATCATTCTTCTCATCCTTTTTGTAGGTCTGTCAAATATGCTCCAGATATTGGTGCCAATCACATGACCAAAGGAAAACCTCACTTTTACACAGTCAGAAGAACCTTCAAATGTCCCGAGATCTCCTCCTATATCTGTGGAGTTCTTTTAGCAGTAACATTTGTCTTAGTTTGGCCTGCCTGCATGTTGATTGGAGATCTTTTCTCCACCAGTGTTTTCAATAGTTGGATCATCATGGCACTCATCTGGGGAATTGTTGCCACTGTGTATATCATTTTAGTCCCACTTTTGGGAGAAATTATTCAGGTAATTATTCTTGAAATTAAAAACTTTTCCAATCAATTTTGTTTATTTTAAACATAATTGTCTTAATTGTGAACTAAACAAAGGAAACTCTAAATTTCATGTTTCTTTTTGATTTCCTTTTCCACAGGTTTGTAGACAAGCTTATTACAATCGCATGTGGACAAGAAACCAGAATCATGGACGCTTACATGAGGAAGCTGCTACACCAGAGCCATCTGTGAGACACGAACCACCACCAAAACATATTGAAACACATAGCATTAAGTCTGAATCAGAATTGCAGTCTACTATTGGTAAGTCAAGTTTGGTTTTTTAATGTTTCAACCCAAGTTGGCCTTTGCCCTGATCACTAATGATTGATCCAAAATTGATCATTAAAATGGTTACGCTTAATAGTAAATCATATTAGTCTTTAGAATTATATAGAAAAGTTTTTTCACAATTCTGAATTTTGGCTCTCACTTTGAGTTTCCTGGTAATTAAAAACTAACCCCTTTCAATGTAGGACACATTTAATTTTTGTACTGTGCAATAATCTCTCTTGTGCCACGCTGTTGTTTATATTTTGTAACCTTTTACTGATTTGATTATATTTTTATTTTACAGGACGGGATTCTACTTTTGATGACAGAAAAGAACGCTGGAAGACATTTATCCATTTGGATTAGACTTTACTAATTAATTTTACGGTAAAGGGAAAATAGTGAAAGACCACAAGCCAAAAAGCTTTGAAAGTCATGAAAGTGCTGCTTAGTCAGGACAATTCAACGAGAGCACACATTGATCAGTGGTTGATTTAAATCTACACATTTCAGGGATAACTACTAATCCAATCAAAAGTTTCCAAATAAGGAATCAAAGTTATTCTTTGAAATGAAGAGGACAAGTTTTTTTATAAGAGAATAAAATCAGACATTGTAAAGAAATCAAGAAGATCTGACAATGGAGATCACATTACATTTTGTTAAAGGTTAAAAATATTTTTGATACAATTTCTTGCAGAATTACAAAATTAGACTCTAGGTATGATACAAAAAACCTACTGCTATGTAAAATAGACCATGGATTTTAAAAGAAAGAAAAAAATCATATGGTTGTTGAAAGATCTGAAGGCACGTAAAGTTTATTTGAATTCCCTGTGATTTGATAGAGTAAATACAAAAGAGTACATCTTTTTGTAGCATATACTTCATCAAAGCTTCATCAATTAGGTTCAACGCTTTCTTTCAATTCTAGCCTATATCCAAGCTACACTTTGCTAGATTATAATATACTAGGGTGTCGCTTAAAACTATATTTCTTGGTCAATGTTAAGAATTTTATTTAATCTTCTGGATCAATCTAATATTTATAAACATAAGACTGTAAATAGTGTAAACTGACATAGATATGTGATAGCTAATGAAAACTCATCTAAAACATAATGTTATTTGTTGTAACTTTTTTTTTTTTCAAATTTGGCAGACATTGTTTTTGCTGAGTTCATATGTTATTATGCTTGTTATATTCATTTTCAGACCAGCAATGCCAGTGGGGTTTTCTCAAACAAATTTATTTACAAATGTATATACCATTACATAAACAGATGAAATGTCTGAATAAAAAGTAAAGAAAAAATCCAAATAACTTGCTACTTGTCGTTGCTGTTTGTTTACTTAGATAATAATTTTCCTAAATTCTTGTACATGTACATTGAAAAAAGATTAATTTCTTTGGGTGATAATAACCAAGAAATACCCTATGAACATTATTATAGGATAAACATAAGAAAGTAAAGCTAGTATCTGTTCGAAAAAAATTAAGGCAAAAGAGCTTTTAAGATCTGTAAACTGGACCTCTATGTGCCTGCTGTGTGAAACAGTGCCTCTTCATTTCATTCACTTGATAAAATGACAAGTTCACATCAAGGAATGAGAGTAGAAAATGACTTGATGATATCTGGCAAGGGTCAATGTTTTATCCCATCACAATCCAAAACTATGGCAGTAGCTGATGAAAACCTCTTGAAAATATTCCTGTCTTTATCAATCTACCCATTTTTAACCTTCCATTTGCTGAGATCTATCTGAGGCAAACAAGAGCAGTTACTGCGAGCATTGTGATTGGAAGTCCATAACTGTGTGAACCATTCTAAGGAAATCCCGTCTCTCTCCAGGTCATACATAGAAGGACTAAACAGAGAAAAAGAATCATGGCTACACAGTTAACTTGTGTGCTAAGTAACATCTTAAAATGATCACAGATATTTTCGACTCAAACACAATTCTAAAATGTAAAAGACAAAACATCCAAATATTTTAACAATGATATAACTAATATCTTATAACTTTGCCATTTAAATTAAAAAATATAAATCACTATGTGCACCGAATCAATAAATGATACAAATTTCAGTGGAAAATTTCATTGTAAAAGCCTTACTCTGTCTTTGGGTAAGCCTCTCTGAATGGTAGCTCCATAGCAGATGGCTGAATGGTCTCCACATCATCACCATTGGTACAAAGTACTTTGGCTAAAGATGACTTCCTAATTTCATGCAGTTGTTCTGTAGTCATATCATAAATGTGAAATTATTCAATGTAATAAGCTGATTGAAATATGCATACAAATTGTGTAATTCTACATAGAAACCATTTTTTTTTAAATTAGCAAGTTTTCCCTGTTATCACATTAGGTGATATTCTTCCCACAATACTGATATATGGGTAGGAGAAAAAATATTAAACCATACCTAGAGTAAATTGATGTGGTCCTGAATTTCTAAACCAGAATCTGTCCCCGTCCCTGAGATCTTTAAATCGTCGTCCTATTATACAAGCAAAAGTTGGTCCAACAAGACCTCCTGCTACTCTAGACTCTGACAAAGCACCAGGGTAAAGATCTATGTCATCTACATGTCTGTCAAAAAGAAATATAGATACATAATCAACTTGTTACTTTTAGGTATACCCAACACCACCAACAGTCTGTTTGCTAAACTGATTTGCCCCATGGGAAAGTCCTAGCAACCAAAATGAAATTTGAAATATTTATATAAATATATAGATATTTAAAAAGGTCCTTTATCTGGTATATTGAAATAGATTTACCTGTACAGTTTTTTAAATCGTTCCCTAACATCTGGTCCAATATCAATGAGCTCCTCAAAATGTCTTGCAACCTTCAAACCACACCACTGGCGCCATCTGTTGTAGGCTGTGAGAGGTAAATTAATAAAAAGACAGAGAGGATCAAGCACAGCTAATGAATAATATTACAACTTTATAAGATAGCACATGGTTGATTATATTAATTGATCAAGATGTATTTGGCATTGGAACCTGTGTCTATGAATCAACTGTGCTTCACTCGTTGAATGCTTTATAAGGGGGCGTGAGGGTCTAACTGCTTTTTTTATATGGATGAAGATATGTCCAAAATTATCATTTTCAATATAAAATAAAGCTATAATAGTTCATATTTTTGGGAGGCGCCCCCACCCGTGTGGAGGGGTGGGGTTGCCTTCCAAATCCTTCCATTTCCAATTTTTTAATCATAACAGATTGAAAACAAGTATCCTTCAAGTTGTTATCGCTGATGTATATTCTACTGTTGTTTATTACTGCTACCTCCTTAATAACTTTCTACGGTCATGCTATATGGTAAAGCAGTAACAATGTTGCAAATCAAGGTATGAATACTTTGGAAAACAATCATTAAAAAATAACTGAAAGAGATTGTTGAATCTAATTTATATAACAAAGGGAGCTTGGAGTATTTTGGTCTTTTTTCACGCAAGCTAATAATATCTATACTCAACTGTTTAAAAGACGCCTAGGTTTTTAAACACGCCTCCAGTTAAAAAAACTTGTTCCGTGTGTGATTCAGGTTTCTAAATTTCACTGTAGACGTCAAATACGATTTTGAGACGCT
>JAVSBT010125657.1:3565-15017 GCA_033118115.1 Pharyngocirrus eroticus
ACTATCAAATGATTGAAATATCATAATCAGACTCAAACTTTTTCACAATTCCGGAATTAAATCTTCAACAGATAAAGTTTACAGTGGATGATGAGCACACTATTATGAAACAATATCCATTCTATTTATCATTTTCAAATCTGTAACTCCAGTCATCCAACTGAAAGAGAATGAAACTACTTGCTCCTACTTTATCAAAGAATCCACCACTTTCTTGGAAGATTAGCAGTGATAACCAGGAATGTTATATCATCTTGTATTTCATTTTTGTTCACCAATGAGGCCAAGATTTTAGTACTAGAATACATTTTGACAATGTATAATTTTTGGGGGGCTCATATAGATGAGGAAAAAACAGAATATTTAATTGATATAGAAACTTTATTACAGCGAAAGTTTGCTTTTTACTGTATTAAAAGGACTGTAGTAAATAAAATTACCTACATGTAATTGTTTTCAAAGTGGATTAATGATACCCAGAAATACATCTCTTTATTATTAATTATCACTATCAAATGATTGAAATATCATAATCAGACTCAAACTTTTTCACAATTCCGGAATTAAATCTTCAACAGATAAAGAAAACTCTTCGTTTGGCCTAAAGTTAAATAAAAATAAGTGGATGTTTTGCACTGATAATGTGATATTCTACTTTCTTCCCTTTGTAATGACTACATCAGTTGACCTCTTCACAGATCTTGAACTTTTTTCTTTCTTCACATTTATGAAACACTTGCTTATCTCCTACTCCTACACCCTCCACTGAATTCTATACCTCACTCCCTGTAATAACCACCTTTTAAAACGAAGGGCCTCCCAGAGACTTGGCAAGACAGTGAACCTGAGGGGGTAGGGAAACGAAATCCATACTGAAGTGGAAAAGCCAGCTTTTTATCACACATCAGCATAATCTTTCAGACATTTAAAACGACAGCATATGATTATGTTTGAAAAGTAATCTTCAATTTATTATCTCTATTTCTGAAACTGTACATTTTCTTAAGGACCATCTTAATTCTGGACATACAATAGCTTGGCTGGAAGCCACAGAAGATTAAATAAAAAGAAGAAAATATTGAGACTCAGAAGAGATGAATTTGAATCTTGCCACAGTTGGACCATTCTGTTATGAGTCAGTGCAATGTAAAGCTGTTTTAAAAGGAGAAAATAAACTGGACTCAAACCCAACCAAGAACAAACAAATGAAATGTTATAAGATCTAAAGATGTAATGATGATGAGTACTATAATAGTGATAATATCAATGATAAAATTTTAACAATAATCTGGAATCTTGAGTCTGATTTATTTGATATTTCGATCATTAATTGATAGTGCTTATATCATAATAACAATTATCATCATGATAATAGAAATAGACATGTAGAAATAATGTTGTGTACATGTTATAATTGTAAGAACGAGGTTGATTGTATAAATGAAGAACATAATAAAATTTGTTGAATATTAATAATGACATTTTTTATTGCAAATCTATACAATTTGATAACTCCAGGAATTGTCTGATACAGACTGAGAAACTATAACACTTCAGCTTACAAGTTTTGACTTTTACGCCAGTTATATTCTAGGAAAGGTGGAGCTATATTAAGAAAAGTGATTTATTGATTAACTTGTATGTACACATTACATGTATTATTGAATGTTCAATAATTAAAATTTTTTTTTTTTAATATTTTACTCTTATTTGGTACAGGCATTGGCACAAAATTGTCTATATTTTTTTACTGTCAAATGAGTTTATCTTTTCTTTTTTTCAAAAAAAATATACAAGAACCATATAGATTTGTTCATTTTCTTTATCATTTTCTCTGTATACTATAGCAATCCAAGCTTGGAACCATGTATACATGTAGTTCCTTTCACATGTTTTAGCCTATATTTTGTGATTATGAATTACATTTAATAACATTTTACAAATAAATAATTTCTGAAATAGTTTGTAAACCCAGAGTTTACTGATATTTCTATTTACATTCTATATCTGCATTACTTACAGTGTATTTTTTTATTTACATTTACAGACCTTCAGGTTTGAATTCCACATTTTTCAAAATGAAATCTTAAAAACTTAAAAAATTCCACTCACTAGCTGCATGACGAGCCAAGAAACTGTATTATATTGAAATTCAACCTCGTAATTTTGGAAAATTGTCCTTCTCTATAGAGACACGGAATACAGCAATAATCATGATGAATTAATAAGCAGTCCATCATTTTTAGCTCTAAAAGGTAAGGGTAAACTTCAAAACCACATAATTATGATATTTGATGTTTGATTTAAATTTTACATGCATGATCATGGTATGTACACTGCGAAATGTCTCGCATTTTTGTTGTTGGTGATTTTATCATTATTCATATATGATACCCAAAGAAATTTAGCCCAGGAATAGGTATCGAAGGATATAATACTGGCCGCACAAGATCCTCGGGATTGTAAAGTCTTTGATTGTCTTTTATTAGTACTTTGACTGCCACCTTGCGGGCAGTGAGAGGCATATTTTGTTCTTGAGTCAACTGCTTTCGCTTTGTCTTGTATCGTCGATTCTGGAACCATATTTTTATCTGTGTTTCTGTCAATTTCAACGCTGCTGCTAGATCTGCTCTTTCTGGTCCTGATAGATACCTTTGGTGATTGAATCTTCTTTCGAGTTCAAAAACCTGCGCATGAGAGAACGCTGCTCTGGAGCGTTTTTTCCTAGGTTTTGAATTAGAACGCCCAACCTGACTATTTGGCATTGTATTTTCTGAACCATAAGAATCACCTGAAAAGAGGAAATAGAAAAAAATGAATTAACGATGGATAGATGAAATATGATATTCATACTACAGGTGGAAAGTGGTGTATAGCGACAGTATGTAAAATGCAAGTGTGACGTCATTTTCAAGTTTCGAAGAAGACTAAATGCACTTTCGAAGAGACGTTTTGTCAACTAATTAATTGACAACAACAATCAATGTATTGTTTCCAGGTTCTATGTACACAAATATTCTGTATACTGAAGCCTTGATTTGTGCAAAATTTCGAGTATGATTTGTTTTATTCTCTGTAACATTCTTAATTCATGTTATATTTTGCGATAATTAATCCCTATTAGGCGGATTTCGTCTACTTTGTGATAACAAATCAAAATTAATTGGATGCACGCTTAATGGGTGAAACAGACAAAGGTGTCCTATTGTGATCTTCACATGGAAAGTGTGAAAGTGAAAAACGAGCAAACGAACAATCTGTTCATGAAAAGATCAAAGCCAATGGAGACAGGTACAGGACAAATGATTCCAGCAGAGCTTGAAGAAGTCATGCAATGGATGCCACATTCATTATCATATGCCAGAGAGTGGTGCTTAAATGCTCATAACACCATTTAAAACCGTTCATTACGAGTTATTATTGGCGGCTTAATTCAAAGGAACCAACCTTTACATATATATTGCATGTGACTTTTAAAAAGAAAGAACGAATATCAAAAGTTGTGGAGTCCTATAGTTTTAAAAGTGTTTTTTCAGTTGCTCAGAGAAAGAATGACTGTGATAACTCAAAAGAAATTTAATGAATATGGTTATTTTTCAAGAGTATATCTAGGTATATACAAATACATTCTTCGTTTTTTAACACTGACATAAATGAGCTATTTTTGTAAAACAATTACACCTCAAACATCTCAATATGTCCCCTCATGGTGTTACACTAACAGTGTGAAACAAAATAGCAAAATAATTGTGATGATAAAAAAAAGTGTAACATGTCACGTCGATAGAAAATATACAATGCATTAATAAACTATAATATAGTGTAGTGAACAGTAATGAGTTGGGCCAGCCTCTTTTCTCATTTCTCTGTTGTGTCATTTGATCCACTTTTAAAACGTTTCTTTAGAAAATTTGCAACGACGTGTACATTGAATACTATAGTAGTCATTAACTATCATCCTATAAAATATCGATGCATGTAACAAGGAATGAAGCAATAATACTAATCTGTCAATTAAAATCGTATTACACCGCAATGTTTATAGTTTAATTATGTCTGGAATGCCCGTTGTCTGCTCGCGTGCCGAGTTCTGACATGGCTACCATCAACATGGCGGACACAATATACTCGGCTTTAGACCGTTCCCTATGGACTCCCCGCGGAAAGTGTAATATTCCCCTCTGAGTGTTTACATAGATCAGGGGATAAGCTCGTTTACCATATGGCCCTGCCAAATATCAATCTTCCTTCTTGTCTTCACCTTTTTGTTGTTTTAATAATGTGATCTTACAAAATGCAAAAGCACTGTGGTTCCTCAGGAGTTTTGTTGTCCACCTCACTGTTTGGTTATCGTGTTATAATATAGATGTAGATCTTATCATTTATGGTTTACACAAGACAAGTATCTAACAAAATTTTTGGTGAAAATATGTTGGAGTTAGCTTTTAATTATTTTGTTTATCTGATGTTAGCTAATTAAATGTGATAGTATGATATCACTAACTTCTTTATACTTCAATTTCACAATCATACCCACAGAAACACAAGAAATGCATGAAAAAAAAGAATTTGCAGGATAATTTGAATGAATTATGTGTGAAACAAAACTGTAGCATCCTATTCCATAATGCAGGTTCTGAAAGTATAGCCCATGAAATTTAATGTGTATTTCATTGACATGAAATTCAAATTTGTTTTCACAAATGTTTGCCATTTGGGAATTTGAATTTCTAGGGATTTTGACCTGGTAATCAATAATGCCAAAAAGCTACAGAAGATTTACCACTTTTCGATTTAAGATGAAAATAATGAATCCGCGTGTCATCATGATTTCTGGAAATTTGCTCAGAAACGGGAAGCAGCGTATGGTACCTTAAGGTTTATAGATGTTATTCTAACTTGACCTCATCTTTTTTGAAACATTTACTTTAATGCCTGGAATTATGGAGGCAAATTCTCACAATTCATAACTATGTGTGCATACATGTATGATCAAATGAAGAACACGTGACGAAATATAATGTAATAAGTGTAAACACTTCTCACATTTTTCATTTTTTTTCTTTTATGTAGCCTACAATGTATGGGTGTTGAACATTTTAAAAATGTGCTGTATAACAAGTTTCAAGAAATCGTAATATATCCTTATTTTTGGCATATATACATGTATAGTCGTGTGCTTTTGTATACAAAACCCCAAAAGAATGGCATCTGTCCCTAGGAAAAATGATTGTATATAATACCACCAGAATGCAATACACACTTCTCTGTAGTGGTTTACATTTATTTTGAAAACCACATTTTAATCGTTGAGAGGAAGTACTCTTGACACAAGTGTCCCCTCTGGGTTATTTTGTCTATATATCTTTTCACAAGTTTCTTTCCCGGAATATCGATATTTTTTTTTCACAGAAGATGTACACATTTTATGATAGATCATTGATTTATTTCATTATAAACGTTGTACAAATGTTGTTGAAAATTAACGTGAAATCACAACTGCACCTTTTGATGATGATGATGATTGAGGTGTTTTTATTAACTGGCAACTAAAAAGTTTTACATAGAAAACATAATACATGTAGCATTATACAACATATACGATTCCTTTTTTCTATCTGTCTTAAAATGCTCTAAGTAACCTGTCATTCAAGTATACAGACAGTCTCCAAGGCAAATATATCTTATCAGTTTTCCCAATAAATGTTGAAAAGTATCTTTGCATTAAATTCTGATGGAGTCTTGATATTGCACCTGTTTTTGTATAGAGCGGACTATCTGGAATCCTTAAGTACTTTATCCCCAAGATATTTTTACACAAATCCTTGTAGTTTACAAGTTGCTAAATGTTTTCTTACATCATGGACATGTATACACTTACATGCATGTTTACTCTACAATGAGTGCTGATTCATTTACATATCTCCAGAAAAGTTCCAAGAAATAAACAAGAGTTTTTGTTTGAGAAGAATTATGTCGAATTATTTTTTCATTTTTTAATTGGTGTTATTGGGGTTTTATGTAAAATAAATCTAAGTAAAGAAACAAACGGAACAACAATTGGTCACCTTTGTGAAATTGTAAATTTAAGATAATTACCTTATGTTCCTATCGAACTTAGAAGAAACATAACATTTCGAGTGGATCGGTTTTTTGTAGATATAATTCAAAGCAAAGATGAATACATCAAATCCCATTACTGTAAATTTAAGACACATTTGTCATTTTGAGAAAATTATTTCAAACTAGAAGAAGTATTTCTTGAAGTCATTAAGGTCAATACTTCGAACAGATTAAAAAGAGCTAATCATTTCAGTGTCATTTACTTTTGGAGCATCAATTTTCATAATATACTCTAGTATAGTTGTTATAGTTTATAAGAAAAAATATCTTTCGGAATAGAGGCCCCCTCCCTCCCCCCTCCTAGGAAAAGGAAAATAATCCTAGTTTTGGAATATTTCAATGGGATTTAGGGACGTAAAGTCGTAATGTGAAACAGCACCAGGGGCTATTGAATTAAACGCATGGTCTTAATTGTCCAGAGTTGAAGAAATTCACAAATATACAATCTTGAAGTGGGTATACGATATAGGTGTCACTTTAGCGTCTCAGCCTGGGAATCTTTAGACCACCCATGGCGAAAAACGGTGATTTATGAGAATAAATTCAAAATGCATGTTCTAAAGTGAAATACATGTGGAGGTATCTTTTTCCTCCGCCACTTTTTTTTTAAAGATAGAGACTTAAAGTCAAAAGACATTTCTTTTATATAATTTATGTATCGGTGATGAATCAAAACATTTTTTTTTGTGCAAACCTCTCGAATAAAAACAAGGTTAGACGTACAATAAAATGAAATAAAATGACGTGCAGGTGTGAAAAAATGAAAATCTCTATAATTATGGTTATATCGATGACGTAATTGGTTTACGATAATGAACAATATCTTTTAAGAAGGTGAATTTCAAAATTCACTTGTTCAATATAGACAGTACCGTTTCTGGTTCTTGATACAAAAATTACGAAATTTAGAAGAGTTTTCATAAATTTTGTAACAGCGTAAAATAATCAAAGTCTTCATATGAGCCGAATTTTAAGAAAAAAATCAGTTATACAGAAAAAAGGACGGCTGGTCCTTACAAGAAAAAATTGTTATTTGTTTGAATTTCAAGAAAAATTCTTAAAAGTTTGTTGATGTATAAATTGATGCATAAACTGGGTAATTAAAACACAAGGTTTTTGGAGTCTAATGTCTTACAAAATTGCGCAGTCTATTAGTCACATTTATTTACATATTAGCAAGATAATTTTGATTAATAGGTTCATTAATAAATGTGGCTTTATGTTCTTTTTGTCATTTCGAGACCAGCTAATGAGTAAACAACTGATATACTGGGGTGAAATCCATAAACAAACAAACAGACAGATACAGCAAAATCTGTCCATGTCTGGTCAAATTCCTGGTACTGGGAAATCCGATTTAAAAGAACAGATCATAAGATAATACAGACCAACTCATATTCACTATACATGTGTCTCAAAGAAAACCACAAATATGTGTTATCCACGGAAATTTGGATAGTAATTATACATGAAATTAAGTGTTGCCACCCACAAAATGTTGTCCCTGTGTAACCCAAACTATGCAAGTACATGTATGTATAACTTACCAAACACCAGGGATACAAGGATATATGTATTTATTAAAAATGCTGCATATCAATGTACAATAGTATGTCTAAATAAAGTATAATAATAACTCCGAAAATCATGTTGCTTGATTTATTTTCAAGACAAATAAATGTTGTTAAATATTTTAGAATCTTACGATGTTATCTTCAGAACACTGATCTGAAGATGACATCGTAAGATTGTCGAAAATTTAACAACATGTATTTGTCTTGAAAATAAATCAAGCAACATGATTTTCGGAGTTATTATCAGACGTTATTTTTACAAATTATCAGTTGGCAATGTATTGTAGTGTGTCTATTTTAAGGTGTACATACAGCATTGAGTAAACTTGTTATAAGATCAAGGAAAAGTGTTAAAAAAAATGTCGTTCATCAAAATTTGATTCAAGTGCATGTGATATATAAGTATAACGAAAAGATCTATAAACTATAAATTATAATGCCTATCTATAATGTGATTTATCTATGAACTTATCTCTAACTCTCTGGATCCAACCATGACTGTACCGGTTGTGAATATAAATACTCTTTATAAGGAGCTATTTTCTTACCTTTGTTATTGCTAGATCTGTTCGCATGGCTTGGTCTTTCTTTTGATTGTAAGCTTTCATGTAGATCTTCTTTAATTGATCCATCTAAACTCTCATTGTCATCTACAATTATCTCGTCATCTGCATCCCTATCTTCCTCATTAAGTTCACCATCGTCCGCTGAAATCCTGGAAATATCTGATCCAGATTCCGAAAATGAATCCTCGTTTTCAAAATCATTTTTTAATTTTGAAGACATACGTTGTTCCATAGCTTCATTCTCATCCATTGGTAGACCAAAGTCTGTGAAAAATTGTCTTGATGGTGGATGTCTACTTCTATGAGCAATGGTTAAGTCTATGGCAGAGCCTAATTGGGAAGATTTGGAAATACTGCCTGGAAAAGCCAAATTAACTCCACGAATATAGACAGACGTTGCTGAGACAGCCACTGGACTGCTAGATGTTCCAAGGTCATTTTTATCTTCAGCAGACCTACATCTCATGTCAGGGTTGCTTGAATCATGACATGACGAATCTCTACTGTCGTCTGAAGCATCTGCTATTGTTTCTTTTGATCTTGTCAAGATCGACTCTATTGAGAATGGATTGAGAGATGCTTCTTGGCTGTGCATCTTGAGAGGACGAGACGTTAATGATCAAGTGACTTAGTCCTGTATTTTGCTGATTTATCTAGTTTCAAAGTTATATATTTATATTGTTTCAATGTGGGGATGAACTTCCCATGAAGTTCTTAACAGTTTCCCAAAATTAAAGACATAAACAATTCTTTTTAAAACTATGATATAAGTTGATAAAAATCATATCATCTTTAACCAGAAAAAAAATCGAACTGACAAGTATTTCATGTGATATGTCTTACAATTCAAAGAAAGTCTTTTGCTAGGTGAGAAAGATAAACATCCAGGAAATTACAGCACGCCTTTATATTTCCAGTTCAAAAAATTGTTTATCATCACCTAGATGTCGAATTTCCCGTATAATACTTCTCATGTAATGGGAAAAGGTCTTCAAAAATAAGAAAAAAGTATGAATGAATTCAATTAAAACACTTTTTGCATCTCTACACTTTAGGTGTGAATCAACATTTCCTATAGTAGAACTAAACCTTTTTTTACAATGTGTCCCCTAATATTTTCTCCCCTTCATTCCACGTACTAAGTGATTCCATGCAATCACACTCTTTGGTAAGTATCTCTCCAACTGTCCTCTGAACACTGTCCGATGTAAATGTTTTTGTCTTCGTTTTATGTTCGATTCATGGGTGTAAACTGATATTTTTTTCTGTCTCACTCCCCTAGAGTTACAATGATTACTGATTTTTTTTCTTTAAAATCACCACATTTAGCTGAAACGTTGTTGTATTTGAAATGTTCAGATTGTAGAAATGATGAAAGAAAAAGTTAATCACTTGTCATGTGAATGAGCCAAATATATCGCGTGAAGAGAACGTCCCTTTTCCTCAAGCACATACGAACATAAAGAAACTTTGATATCAGAAAATCTGCTTTGCAATCAAGTGAGATATGTTAACACTACTTCAAACTTCATCGCAGCAGTTTTTAAGGCTCTCAGACAAGATGATTGGCAGTTCTAGGCAGGGATTAAATGGTGGTTAATCTGAGATTAGTGGGCGGGGCCTGCATGATTACTCGCTTCTTGTCAATGGCACTGATTGGATGATGATAATCACGGTGCTTTTATTATTGGAATGAATTACAGCCATGATCTTGGACAAGTATTAGCACTTACAAGTGAAACTTTCTCCTTGTAACTGTCATTCAAGTCCATTATATTACATTTCCGATCCAGATGTCAGTTTCATGTCCTATTCTCGAAAGATTTAGATTTTTCAATTGAGTTTTTCTTTAGATTTTAAAGTGAGTTGATAAAAAAAACCCTCAACCATCATGGATGAATTTAGATGATAATATGATATAATTAACTTTTTGATTTCGTTTTCAAGTGAAAAATTGTCTAGATATTCTTTAAAATAGCAGATAATTGCTTCCCTTAGATTTCAGTAGATCTTTTTTAACCCCCACCCCCTCCCCTTAGAACAATCATGGTGATTAAAAAATGGTCTGCTGATATCTGATAACTATAGTTAATTGATGCCTGAACTTTCATATCTTGATTTCCTTAAAAAGAATAGAAATAACTTAAAACAGTTTTAAAAAAAGTTTTTTTATTGCTGTGAATCTACACATGAACGTAACCGTACGGTACTAAAGTCTATATAAAAAAAATTAAAGTATTTTCCCTTGTAAGAAGACATCCTGCTGGCTACCTTTGCTCTGAGGATAATCTTAAACTGGCATTGTAAACTGTATGAAACTAATTCTTCTTAATTCAAATCTTGGGAGAACATCTAAATATTTTGTAGTTTGATGAGAGGTGCGGGGCTTGATGTCAAAACAATTCTACGTGAAACCAGCTTTATTTACTTTCATTGGCCAATATGGGGAGGTACATTAACGGCTATCTATCGGGAGTACTATTTCAAACAAACAAATTCACATTGTACACAGGGAAAGATTGATTTCCTTTTATACACATCGTATAATAGCCCATACATTAATTCTACATGAAAAGTCCAATGAACTATGAAAGCTGTACAGGAATATATGTTGGCCTAGTTGAAACTTAAATTTGAGTTGGTTACATTATTCACCCTTTTTGTCTTTTAACGATCGGTCTCGCTTCTTAATTTGATGAGTGTTTACCATGCGGCGTTCAATTCAAGATGAACGCCGTAGTAACCTTCCTTGCAATGCGTCTAAATTTTTTAGACTCGTCCGCGGGTAGTGTCCAATGCGCAGAACTCCTAAAAGGAGGGGTTGAAATATCGGGTATCAGACAGATAGCTAAACTATATAACTGGGATAAATTGCAAATACTGTTCCTTTAAAGAATCACCAAGGAATACATAGAAAGAGGTGGGGGAATTTTGTTACCGCCTTGTGTCTCACAAGGGACCAAGAGGATGAGTGAGTGAGTGAGTGAGCAAATGAGTGATTGAGTGAGTGAGCAAGTGATTCACTGTGAGAGAATAATAAATCTCTTAGTGATATTTTAAAAGTTGTAAGATATGGGGGTGGAAACAAATCGACTCTGACACTTTTTGAATGTTAAAGGCAGGCATTATGCATTCAAACCCGTTATATAGTTAAGCTATCTGTCTGATACCCGAACCTTCCACCCCCCT
>JAVSBT010125767.1:0-15017 GCA_033118115.1 Pharyngocirrus eroticus
CATCAAGTAGGATTTCATTAAAGAAGGAAGAGGAAGACTTTGCACCCTGGGATAGATTGACCTGCCATTTCCTACTTGAGATGATGACGTATAGCTATTCTACACACAAATTTCAGTTTTCTTTGATTTTCAAAATGTTCTTTTCTAATGTTTGCAATTTCGTTACTTTTATTTTCTTCCATTTTCCATTGATGTTGTTCTTTGAAACCATCTTTAAATGCAGTCGTTAACATACTATAATCAGACGCAAAATCCCAGGTAAAGTCGTCTTCAAAAGGTCCTTTTTTATTTTCTCTAATGTTGTGGTCCTTCTCCTCTTCCTTATTCCATTTGTCTTCTGTTATTTGAAGTCCTGCTTTTAATGCAGTTGTTAAGACGCTGTAGTTGGGATCGACATCCCAAATGTGAAAATTTTCCTGGGACATTATAGGAATGAATGGGTCTTCGGTAAACACTCCATTGACATAACTGCCATGTTGAATCAACATTTTATAATATTCCGCTAACTCATCATGGCCCTTACATTTAGTGTAAAAACCGTTTCGCTTTAATTCACTATCTGTAGCAAAAAGATGGCAGTTGTAAAAAGTAGTATGCAAAGGTATGTTGCCAGGTCCATCTTTAGCATTAATACAACAACCTGCCTTCATCAACAGTTTTGCAATTTGTATGCACGAGTCATCTCGCAATGCAAGATTGTTGTGCAAAGGCGTTTGTGAGAAAAAATCAGAATTGTAAAAATTGACATTTGCACCATGATCTATTAATAACTTGCACATATCAACATTTGCGTATTCAACTGTACGATATAATATATTGTGACTATCAGAAGAACAAAAATTCACATCTGCTTTGTATTGCAGTAACAGTTTTATCATTTCAATGTTATTGTCCTGAGTTGCAGTCAGAAGAGGTGAGTAGCCATATTCATTTAGTACATTCGGGTTATATCCATTTTTCAGAATATTTTCCACAAAATACATATTATTATTCCTAACAAAGTGAACAAAAATGTCTTCTCCTATCACACTTTCAAATATAAACTTTACTAAAAAATCAATATTATTTCTTAATACAGTCTTACTGATCGAAACATTCATGTACTTTTGTTTAAATATTTCTTCCAGTTTCATGGGGTCTTTATCTTTTATAGCCTGGTGTATTTCATCATCTCGACTGACTTTTATATCTGAAGCCATGTTTCCTTGATGGTGTAAATGTTGCAGACGTTGTTCTTAGTGTTGCTGATGTTGTTCTTACTGTTGCTGATGTTGTTCTCACTGTTGCTGATGCTGCCACTGCTGCTGATGTTGTTATTGTAGTTGCTTTTGTAGTGGTAGTCCTATTCGATCACCAATGTTTTGATGTTCTATCAAGGTTTCAAATCTGAAGAAAAAAACTAACCAACAATAATACTTCATGTCAAAATAATGGATATAACAAATGTCTTGTTAAGATCAAAGATAATAATTACCTACCTACACACTTCAAAGGTATTTCAATTTTCCACTTGAATATCTGTGTTAATTTTCTTCAGTTTGATTATCAGAGTGTTGATTTTTCTTCAGCTATATTTTAATTCATCTGATAAAAAGGGGATGAGATTGAATTCATATTGCAAAATGTGTTTAAGTCGGATTAACTAACATGTATTTAAATCTACCTTTAAACAGCAAATAAAAACCAATGTACTGGAACGAATTTTGTATTGATCATGAATTTTAAAGACGTGACAATAAACAGGTTCAATAATTTTCTTTAGATATTATCTTATAGCTGATTTTATAGCTTTAAGTTTAATCTTACTTCTATTAAGACAAATGCATAGAGGTGAAAGAAGGGATTGGAGGGGAGGGGGTCATGATTTTATCACATTAAAGGTAACAGTAACCTTTTTTCTAAGTAAGATTAAAATTCAAGTTTATTGCTATATTCAGCTAAATTGCAAATCATATTACAAACTTAGCTTAAATTATTAATAATCAACAAATAAGTTAAACTGTTAAAAGATGCACATATTATGTCTCGTCTAATTATATATACAATTATTCAAAACCATATTATCCCCCGCTGTATTTTGCAATGGGAATCCGCCCTGATGTTAGCTGTCATAGCAAATCTCACTTTAGCACACGAGCTATTGTCCTTGGGAAAAAAATATCGACTTCCCAGCTAACCTAGCAGCATGTATACGTTTCCAGAACGAGGCACACACCTGGAACTGCAGGGAGGAATTCTCTAGCCGATTCAAGTAACGTGGGATTGCTTCTCAAACTGCAGGATAACTTACATGGTAAGAAGTGCTTTTCATTATAATTAACTATTTATGTTTTACAGACTGCTTATAAGTTGATTAGCATTATGCTACAAGTTTTAAAAAATACACAGTGGGAGTTGATATGTGGTCCAATTGCGTAGCTGTACCACTTACTAAGTCCATGGACATGTGGGGGGGGGGGGGGGCACAATGTTATCCCAATGTTTACAAGCTGGGAGGGGAGGGGGGGGGTAGATGTTGTCACAAAGATTGTGACTATAATTTATCAATTCAATCTACACAACGTAATGCATAAACAGGTTATGTAAAAGTCACTTGCTATAAAAAGCAGGATGTATCAAAGCAGTCTACACAAGCATGCTATTTTGGTTTCTATATAAAAGAGGGACAGGCCACCAAAAAAGCAAGTCGGTCCTGCATAAAAGTGGGGCGATGATGAATTTCTTCATAGGAGCAATACATGTTGTTGTAATATATAATGATCTTTGCCCATCATTCGAAAGAAGTTTGTTTCAAGTTGTATAACAACAGTACTACATTTACTCATTATTTAAGTCAAGATTTCTGAATACTGTCTTATCAGGCAACTCTTATTGCCCCATGAAAGCTGCGGCTGCCTAGATCTACGCCGGACCTGTACAGTATCAATAAGAAAATAACGATACATTCACAGCCAAACTGTATTCAATTGACTACATATCATTCTGGGCATGATCACTTTATCACACTTATGTAGTCAGACTGATAATAGAAGTGTGATCAAGGGATTGTGCTCAGAATTACTATATGTATAGGTATGTAATCAGTTGACTACAATTTGGCTTTAAATATTGGGACCTCCCTAATTCTTGATATGGGCCACTGCTGTAATATTGTGTTGATACAAGTGGTATGCATGATGTTGAAAATTGATTTTTTTTAAATGTTTTTACTCTGCTTATTAGGCTTGACGTGAAATTAGAATGTGCAAAAAAGTATATATATGATTTAGACTACATGTATGTTAAGATACATCCGCATATTCTGACACATCAAGTTATTTTTCTAGCATAGAATAATAGTTTTGTAATCATCTATCACCGCCTGTAACTAGTAAAGTCTCGTGCAACAAAGCTTAATGGGTATGATTTTTAAAAAAATGCCGCCAATTCTCGTTAGGTTGAGTCATTTACAATTTCATCTGGAGAGGAGTTAGTAAACAATGAAACTGAAGATACATTCCATTACATATTAGAAACTTTACTATAAACTGAGTTGTAGTGCCAGGTTTGCTAAAGGGCAAAATAAAAATAAAATAGGCCTCACTTTATATATCTTTTAAAAGGTCATACAATCTGATTGTTGATTTCAGCAAAAAAAACTTTCCATTGTATTATTTATTTACTTTTTGTCCATTCAGGTGTACAACTGAACTTGAGTATGACATTACATTATGAAAAAAAACACTTACCGGGTGAGAAAGAATTAGCAGATAAGTTAAGACCATTGGTGGAACCACGGCGAAAACAATATGACACCAAAGAAGAACAGGCAGTTTGTTTGCAGGAACTTGGAGAACTTTATCTCATAGCTGGTGTAGAATCAAAAAATGGCAAAGATTTTACCAAAGCTGCTGCCCTATTTAATGCAGCTCTTGTTAGAACTTCCAAAGAGGAAGTTCAGAGGAAAATAAAAGGACAGCTGGTGGTAGTTAGACAAGCATTTATGAAAGCCTTTTACCCAGATGCTAAGCTTATCTTGCAAGAACAATGGGAGGAAATAAGGATGCAGAATATACATACTTTGGAAAAAATCCGCACTAGAATTAAAGATAACAGTCACATGTTAAAACGCCTCATGGAAAGGTATGATATCGATGCTAAGAATGTACAGGAAATGGAGACTTGTCTTGTAAATGAAGCTAAGAAAGTCACCTTGTTAGTGCAGGAAGAAATGCTTGAATTTATTAAGCTTTTGTGGAATCAGAGTATAGAGTTTTCAAATGGTATCCCACCTTGCAAATATTCCATGATGGGACTTGGTTCATTGGCCAGGCAGGAAATGACGCCATATTCAGATCTGGAATTTGCAATCCTAGTTAGAGAAAAAAGTGACGATGTGCAAAGATATTTCGAAAATCATACTAATATGTTTCATTTATCTGTGCTTGACCTTGGTGAAACTCCAATTCCTATGATAGCCATATCATCACTAAATGATTTCTTGACACCAGGTGGCGACTGGTTTTATGATAAAATCACAATGTCAGGGTTTAGATTAGATGGAGAAATGCCATGGGCGTGCAAAACCCCCACTGGTCGGCAAGCTTCTTGCAATAAATGTGGTTTGTCATTTATCAAAACGCCTGTAGAAATGGCAGAATTACTTAAAGATGACAGTGTATTGGGACAATCTTATCGTGTCGCAGAAGTCTTAAGACGAACAATTCATATCGTTGGTGACCTTGACTTGTATGACATTTACCAGAAAGAAGTAGTCAAGATTTCACATGAATCAGCCGCAAATTATTTTAATGGCCAAAGAATTAGTGCCATATTTGATGATATGATTGAATTGATGAGTCAAACCAAACCTTACCACAATGCAAAACTCACATATTACCGAGTACCTTCTACATATGTTGAATATATGAGACAGTGGTTAACGCCATGCTTTCAAGGGGGTTCACAGTGGTCTGTTATTGAGCATCATACAAAAATGCAAAAGCTGTCAGAGGAAGATGCTTTCCATTTGAAAGTGGTCATAGCATTAGCTTATGGTGTACGTCTTTTTACTTACTTCACAAATAAAGGACAGCGTGAAAATATGGAGACCGACCAGTTAATCAAAGATCCAGGAATGAAGAGCATAGATATCAAAATAAGAATACGTCTAAAATCATTTATTGGACAAACCCTCTTTGCAAATTTTGGTGAAGATTTACCTTCAGAAATGCAGGGATTTTTGACAACTTCGACCTGTAATAAACCTAAACAATATCCACCCCTAAACGATATGAATGTCAATTCAGGTTTTGATTCTATATCACAAATTACAGAACTTATGGAAAATTTTCGCCGCAAATCAGGGGAAAATCATTCATTAATATTCCCGTGTTATTATAGCCTCTACATAAGTTTAGCCTTCGAGGATCAAGCATTACATAGTTTTCGTTGTGGAGACACTTGTCACATGAAGAAACTCCATCTACTGGAATCCGAAAAACTAAACATTGACAATTTAGATTTCTTGCTGAAAAAGACTCATGTATGTGCCTGTGTGTCTTTGGTGAAGACTTATCTAAAGGTTCATAGGTACTGCACTCAAAGAGTTTTAAAACTTACCACAGATCCACCTGATGTTTATTTGAATTGTATTTTTAATGAATTGTCAAATTGTACTGCAGGAAGAGATGTGCTGTTTTTGAATTTCAATTTGCTGAAACTGGCCTATTTCACCACAGATGTTACAATATTAAAACGTGTTGCAAACAGTGTTGAGAAATTCTTGTTTGCTGAGGTGCCAAGGTTGACAGAAAGAATGCGCCAGAAAGGGACCTTCCAAAAGATGGAATTTAAATTGTATTGGTGGTTGAAGCACATATATAAATTCCTTGGTGAAAATGAAAAGTTGACAAATCTTCTAGAGAGGTGGATAAACATAGTAGAAACATACTATCCAGGTGGAGATTTTGACCTAGAGTATATTGGAACATACCTTGATCTTGGAAAAGTTTTGCTCCAAGATCCAGAAAAAGAAGAAGAAGCCATTCATCTCTACAAAAAAGCTTTACAGAGATTAGAAAATGAAGTCAGCTCTAATTCTTCAATGGACGTATATGAAGAAACTTTAGCTGCAAGTGTTCTTACATGTGCAGACATTCTGTTAAATAAAAAACGATGTGAAGAGGGTGAAGAATTGGTAAAAGAATATTTCTTTAATGACAACAAGTCTTTCAATTTCACAAATGATCACATTATAGGGGCTTTGCAGTTGCTAGCACAATGCTACTTGTTTAGTGAAAGGTGGGTTGAATGTACTGAAGCTTGTGACAAAATCTATCGTATAGTAAAGGACAAAGGTGTTGGTGGTGACCGCTCTGCTATGGATAGGACTGCTATAGGAAAGTCTCTAATCTTGATGTACAGAAGCTGTGGGAATATTGCTGACCTACCTAAAGCTGCAGAGTGTCACAGGATAGCCTGCAATACTCAAAAAGACAAAAAGTTAGCTGTTCTAGAACATAAAATATTTCTGTTGACATCATCATTACACTTTTCGGGGGATGGCTTCAATGATATGGGAAATCATTATGTGTTACAAGCCCTTTCTTTAGATCCAAAGAATTTCATAAAAAAGCTGGATTTTAGTAGGCCAGACATGTTGCTACATATACTTGTGGTCCTCTGTGATGCTCTGAATAGCTTCACATCTTCTGTAGACTTGGCATTTTTATTTCAAAATTACAATGTAATTGCCATTAGTCTAAGATCGCTTTCAGAGTTATATAAAACCAGCCTAACTTTGTATCATATATATGTAGACTATAGACTCTGTCACTGTTTATTCAGTATTGCAATGGACCCTGAGACATCTTTTGTTTTAAAACGAAAGGAAACAGCTGACTATCTCTATCAAACTCAAACACATTTGACGAAATACTTCCCTAAATGTGCAGCAGCTATCAAATGGTGTAAAGAGGCAAGATTACTCCTAGATCCCAATGCTGCAAACTTTATACCACAAGGCAACATAGATCCATCCACTCTGGTTAATGAAACGCAGATGCTTGTTTATGCAGACAGGCAGGAAGATGAACTTTTTTGAAACATTCCTCATAATGTTAATCATACTCTAAAGTATTTTCTCAGTTTTTCAATTTTGAAGATAAACACATTTTAATGGATTTGCTTGTGCTAGAACACTGCTACACGTTTAGTAAGAGATAAATGGAGTGTACTGACATTTGTGAAAAAATCTGTGTACAGAATGAAGTTATTGGTGACTGCCTCTCTGCTAGGTGCATGACTCAAAAACCTCATCTTCTGTATGGTTGTAAAATAGAGTTTCTGAAAGTGTTTAAATTAGTTCAACCAGTTGTTAAGTCAAGTCAAGACTATAGATGGGATTTTATCAAACAGTATATGGATTTGGATGACCCAATTAGGATACATACATCATACAAAATTAACTGCTTCAAATGATGATATTATGAATTTGAAAGTTTTGTTCTTTAAAACTTGATAATGCACATCATTTGATTCAGTTCAAGAAACCAAATCCTGAACATGTTATGCTAATTTGATTTCAACTATTTTTTCCAAGGCATATCAGGTCTATTTACAGTCATGCTAACAGTTGTACATTTTACCGTAATAAAGGTTTACATCTGCCATTTCATTGTTCTCGTGTTTTTTTTTGTTTTTTTTCAACCAGCAAAGGGTACGAGTGGTGAGATATTTTTTTAAATCATAATTATTTTAATGGTTCTGGTGGTCTGAGAGTAACATTTTCAAAATAATATATTTAATTATCTTAGTCCACAGGAAAAGTGAGCATAGTTACAATTAAATATTTACATAAATCTATGGACAAGTATGACATTAAAGAACTTTTAACAAAAAGTTAAAAAGGTTATTTTTTTTAAATTGAAAACTCAACGTTAAAAAGTGCAATTTTTCACATTTCATTTACAACTTGAAGCAAATTTATATTTGGATTATATATAAGGATTTTGGTTAGAAATTAGCCAAACTTTAGTGTTTGTGACGAGATCTTAATTTTTAAGTATTGGAGAAATCATCATAAGAAAATTCCAGACCTTTTTAAAATCATGCCTGCCGAAGATTCTACGCATTCATTGGCCAGAAACCATATCCAACAAGAGACTGTAGAAAAGTACAAACCAGGAGCCCATGGAACAACAAATACTTCGAAGGAGATGGGGATGGATAGGGCATACAATGAGAAAGCCTTTGAACAACATCACAAGGCAGGCCCTGAAATGGAACCCACAAGGAAGCAGGAGGAGAGGAATGCCAAAGAATACTTGGGGAAAGGACTCAGAATTGCAAGCAAAGAAAAGTGGATACACCTGGAGCAAACTAGAGAAAGCAGCCCAAAATCGAGTGCGTTGGAGATCAATGGTTAATGGCCTGTGCTCCTCCAGGAGTGAAAGGGCTTAAGTAAGTAAGTAAGCAATCATCATGGGTGAATGATAAAGATGCAATGTCATGTTGGCGTACTGTGAGTCTACACAAAAAAGGAAGTTTTCTTTGATATTCAAAGTGGTCTTCTCTAGTTTTTGCAACTTCTTTATCTTTGTTTTTTTCAAAATGTCCTTTTCTATTTCTTATAATGTTGTGATGTTTCTTCTCTTCCTTATTACGTTTTTCTTCTGTTATCTGAAGTCCTGCTTTCAATGCAGTTGTTAAGACACTGTAGTTTGGATCAATATCCCATATGTCAAAATATTTTCTTGACATTATAGGAATGTATGGGTCTTCAGTAAACACTCCATTGACATAACTGCCATGTTGAATCAACATTTTGTAATATTCCGCTAATTCATCATGTCCCTTATATTTAGTGTAATTACCTTCTGCCCTTCGTTCACTTTTTGTAAGAAATTTATGGCATTTGTAAAAACTAGTATGCAAAGGTATGTCTCCATTGACATCTTTACCATAAATGCAACAACCTGCCTCCATCAACAATTTTGCAATTTTTATGCTTGGGTCAGCTCGCATTGTAAGATTGTTGTGCAAAGGCGTTTCTAAGTAATAATCAGAATTGTAAAAATTAACATTTGCTCCATGATCTATTAATAACTTGCACATATCAACATTTGTAAAATATCTAATTGCACGATGCAATAGACACTGTATATCATGAGAACTAAGATAATTCATATCTGCTTTGTATTGCAGCAACAGTTTCATAATTTCAATGTTACTATCCTGAGCTGCAGTTCCTATAGGTGAGTTGCCATCTCTATTTAGTACATTTGGGTTATATCCATTTTTCAGAATTTTTTTTACAAAATACACATTATTATTCCTAACAAAATCAACAAAAATGTCTTCTCCTATCACACTTTCGGAAATAAATTTTACAAAAAATTCTATATTATTTCTTAATACAGACTTTCTGATGGAAACTCTCATATGGTTTCGTTTGAATATTTTTTCCAGTTTCTTAGAGTTTTTATCTTTTATAGCCTGGTTTATTTCATCATTTTTACTGAATGTTATATCTGAAGCCATGTTTCCCTTTATGATGTAACGGTTGCTGATGTTGTTTTTACTGTTGCTGATGTTGTTCTTACTGCTGCTGATGTTGTTGTTGTCACTGTTGATGATGTTGTTACTGTAGTTGCTGTTGTAGTAGTAGTCCTATTCGATCACCAATGTTTGATGTTCTCTAAATTTTCAAATCTAAAAAAAAAAGGACCAACAATAAAACTTAATTTCAAATAGGATAAAAGAATGTTTAGTTAAGATTCAAAGATAATGATTACGAACCTACAAACTACAATAGTATTTCAATTTTCCACTT
This sequence comes from Pharyngocirrus eroticus, assembly GCA_033118115.1. Taxonomy (NCBI): domain Eukaryota; kingdom Metazoa; phylum Annelida; class Polychaeta; family Saccocirridae; genus Pharyngocirrus; species Pharyngocirrus eroticus. The sequence continues at coordinate 9,815 of JAVSBT010125767.1, forward strand.
GAATATCTGTGTTGATTTTCTTCCGTTTGAATATCAGTGAAATGCAAAAGGGTAGAGGAAGGGAAGAAAGGAGGGGGGGGGGGGGGTCATTATTGTACCTAAATGTAACCATTATATTAGATAGTATTACAATCCAAATATCTTGATATAAACAAAGACTCGTTGCACAATCTCTACATATTCTGTTAATAGTATCAAATTCGTAAGAAAAGTGACGATGAATCCCAATGTTATGTAAGAAGCATTTGAAAACCCAACCAATGTTTACACATTAATCCTTTTTTGTCTTTTTAAGTCATTGATAAAAGAAAGAGGGAAACTGACGCCGTCTAGTGTTTGAATCAATTTCCGTTGAATTTATGGGGAATTGTGGTAGCCTACAATCAAGCTGTAAATTATGGTTTTAAATTAATGAAGCTGAGCTTTGATAACAAACATGTACTGCTAACGTTTTTGAATCACTCACTCACTTTAATACATTTACTCGATATTTCCATTACACACAAGTATCAAAAGGAAAGGACGCTTTCAATATAAATTAAAATATCAAGGCAATTATATTCTTTAAGATAAGTTAAACAACAATATAAAAAATATGTGAATGTGATGACCTCCCATAATGTATGATGCTGTGTTGGAGCTATTGGATATGACTACATACAGATCGAATATATGTATATACATAAAAACTCATTAATCATCAACATTTTCATGAAACTAGTATCATTATTTAATTATCATATAATGATCATCGTAATAGAATGTCAGTGCAATCTGGTTCATGTATTAATGTTAACAAAAAACAATAAACAGCTGTAGACTCACTGTACAAACAGCTGTTGGCTAGTTGATAACATAATACAATATACTAACATTTAGCAATACAATATACTAACAGCGATAACCAACTTTTAGCTGTAGCGTTTGAAGAAAGACAGACATCAATGTCATCCTCACCAGCTATCTCATTCAAGATACTGCAAGATAACAAGGTAAGATTATGTTATCGTTATATGGAACGACTTTAAACGTGTAATTTTAAAGAATTAGATTATCAACGCTTTACATGATCAATATCATATTTTACTTCATATAAAAAATTGACTATGGATTGATTAAAAAAGCACCAGACTGTTATGGAGGTATTAGGTACTTATTGACTTATGTCATGCTCAAAGTAACCGTAAAGTAAGCCCCGTTTTTAAAACTGAATTGGTTCAGTCAACTATGGTTCAGTCATGCTTGTGCCATATTACAACATGACATTTAGATTTTAAGTTATACCATATATCCTAAAAATATGACCAAAGCTCTTGGATTGAGCTAAAACTTAATTAACATAGTTATGTTTGACATTCATTATCATGATTATAGCCTCTCAAATTGTGACGGAATGTCATAACGATTAAGGATTTTATCAGCCCTCATACCGGAATAGTTCAGCTTCATAAAGTTAGAAATATAATTCATTCTGTGTCTTGCCCAACGCGATATATTTTAGTATGTTTGTAACTATGTTTGTTATTAAGTTTATCTTTTTTCTCTCATCGTTTTTATTAATTTGTTTGTTGTTATTTTTATTGAGACCAGTTTAAGGTTCATTTTTATTTTATTTCGTAGACAATGCAGGTGTACTCTCTTTGAACATCAATATGACATCACAATATAAGCAGAGACTCCTACCGGGTGAACAAGAAATAGCAGACAAGCTAAGACCACTGGTGGAACCACTGCGGAAACAATTTGACAGCATAGAAGAACAGGCGGTTTGTTTGCAGGAACTGGGTGAACTTTATCTCAAAGCTGGTGTAGAATCAAAGAATGGCAAAGATTTTACCAAAGCTGCTGCCTTATTCAAAGCAGCTCTTGTCAGAACTTCCAAAACAGAAGTTCAGAAAAAAATAAAAGGACACCTGGTGGTAGTTAAGCAAGAATTTATGACAGCCTTTTTCCCAGATGCAAAGCTTATTTTGCCAGAACAATGGGAGGAAATAAGGATGCAGAATATACATACCTTGGGAAAAATCAGAACCAATATTAAAGATAACAGTCAAAGATTAAAACTCCGCATGGATGGGTATGATATCAAAGCCAAGGATGTACAGGAAATAGAAAAATGTCTTGTAAGTGAAGCTGAAAAACTCACCTTGCTTGTGCAGGAAAAAATGCTTCAATTTATTAGGCTTTTGTGGAATCAGAGTATGGAGTTTTCAAATAGTACCCCATCTTGCAAATATTCCATGATGGGACTTGGTTCATTGGCCAGACAGGAAGTGACACCATATTCAGACCTCGAATATGCAATTCTAATTGAAGAAGATAATGAAGATGTTCAAAGATATTTTGAAAATGTCACTTATCTTTTTCATTTATCTGTGCTTGACCTTGGTGAAACTCCCATTCCTATGATGGCCATACCATCACTTAATGATTTCACGACACCAGGGGGCGACTGGTTTTATGATAAAATCACACCTTCAGGGTTTAAATTGGATGGTGAAATGCCATGGGCTTGCAAAACCCCTACTGGTCGGCAAGCTACTTGCAATAAAAGTGCCTTGTCATTTATCAAAACACCTGTAGAAATGGCAGAATTACTCAAAAATGACAGTGTATTGGGTCAGTCTTATCGGGTTGCAGATGTCTTGAGTCGATCAATTCATATCATTGGTGACCATGACCTCTATGACATTTACCGACAAGAAGTAGTCAAAATTGTAAAAACATCAGACACAACCATTCATGTTGACAACAAATACTTTAAGTTAATGGACTGTCTGGATGAAATGTTTGCCCAAAGTAAACCTTTTATGAATGCAAAATGTGATTATTATAGAACCCATTCCTTATTTGTTGAGGGTTTGAGATTATTGTTTACACCTTTCTTTCCAGGGGGTTCTCAGTGGTGCACTATAGAGAATTTTGTGAAAATGAAAGTGTGTTCTGAGGAAGATTCTTTTGAATTAAAAGTGGCTATAGCATTAGGTTATGGTGTGCGTCTTTTGACTTATTTCAGCCATAGTGGGCAGTGTGAAAACATGGAGATAAATCGATGTATTGATGACTCTGGAATGAAGAGCATAGAGTTAAAAATGGTAACAATTTGTGCATCAACTGTATGGCATATTTGCCTTACCACTTTTCCAGAAGAAATACTTTTAACTATTCTGGAATTGATGAATAACGAATCAAATATAAGACTTGATTCTTATACACCCATACGTGACTCCAATGTCGAATCAAATGCTGATCCAGTTACAAAAATACTAGAATATAAGAACAAATTACAGTACGACGATCCTTTTACCAATCCATCATTACGAAAAGTAAAAAGTGAATATGGGTGCAGTCCACCGTCACTGAACTGTTTTTACAAACAATATTATCATTTAGCCGTGAAGGATGGGGCTCTAGCTACCAACTATTGTTGTGATAATTGTCTAAGTCACAAAGTTAAAGCTCTTCATTTGGAAAAACCAAATATTGACAATTTAGATTTTCTGCTAAAAAACACTCATTTATGTTCCTGTGTGTCTATGGTGAAGTTTTATATAAAAGCACAAAGATATTGCACTCGTAGATTTTTAAAACTTCCAACAGGTTCGCCTGATGCTAACTTGAATAGTATTCTGAACGAATTAATAACATGTACAGAAGTAAGAGACATACTGTATTTGAATTTCAATTTGCTGAAACTGGCTTACTTTTCCACAGATGTCACAGTTTTAAAATGTGTTGCAGAAAGTGTCGAGAAATTCTTGAATACTGTGGTGCCAAGTTTGACAGAAAGGATATGGGTCAAAGAGCAATTCCATCAAATGGAATTTGAATTCTATTGTTGGTTAAGCTATATATATGAATTCCTTGGTGAATTTGATAAGTTGACAATTCAACTAGAGAGGTGGGTAAATGTTTTGGAAACATATTATCCTGGTGGAGATTTTGACATAAGGCATATTGAAATATACACTGATCTAGGATATGCTTTGCTGCGAAGTCCAGAAAAAGAAGAGGAAGCCATTCATCTTTTGAAAAAAGTTTTACAAAGATTGGAAAATGAAATCAACTCTAATTCTTCAATGAACAAACCTTACTATGAAAACACTTTAGCTTCAAGTGTTATCAAATTTGCAGGACTGCTGTTATCTAAAAAACGATATGAAGAGAGTGGAGCATTATTAAAAGAATATTTCTTCAATGACAACAAGTCTTTCAATTCTACAAATGATTACATCATAACGGCTTTGACGATGCTTTCATCCTGCTACTTGTTTAGTATGAGATGGATGGAAGGTATGGACATTTGTAAAAAAATCTATTTTCGTATGGTAGAGGATGAAGGTGCTGGTGAACAACTATCTGCTTTAGATAGGTTAACGATGGGTGACTTAATTATTACGATGTACATTAAATGTGAGAATATTCAAGATCTACCTAAAGCTGCAGAGTTTCACACGCTAGCAGGCAATAGTCAGAAAGACAAATCGTTAGCTGTTCTAGAACAAACAATATTTCTGTTAAACTTAGCATTACACTTGTTTGTTACTGGTTTAGAGTTCATGGGAATTCGTTATGTGATACAAGCCTCAACTTTAGATCCAATGACTCGCACAAAAAAGGTGGATTTTAGTAGAACAGACATGTGGCTACATATACTTGTGACCCTCTGTGATGCACTGGGTGCCTTCAGATCTCCTGTAGATATAGGATTTGTATCTTATATGTACACTAACATTGATATAAGTCTGAGAAAGCTTTCAAATTTCTACAACATTCCCCTTGATTTATATCAAACTTATGTAGACTATAGACGTAGTCACTGCTTATTAAGCTTTGCAACGGACCCAAAGACATCTTTTGTTTTAAAACTAAAGGAAACAGCAGACTATCTCTACCAAACTCAATCACGTTTGATGAAATTCTTCCCAGAATGTGCAACAGCTATCAAATGGTGTGAAGATGCAAGATTGCTCTTTAATCCCAATGCGGAAAACATAATACCACAAGGAAACATAGATCCATCCTTTCTGATTGAGTTGACTCAGATGTATGCCTATACAAAAAGACAAAGATGAGTTATTATTTTACACTACCCTCATCGTTTCTAGCCTAAACTACGATAGAGGAGAGCCGGTGTAAGAGATTTATTTTACCCCCCATTTCAAATTACCCCCCGGTAAATTGAAATCGAACTCAATTTACC
>JAVSBT010125878.1:0-15016 GCA_033118115.1 Pharyngocirrus eroticus
CTTCTAAACACTATCCCACGCGTTTATTATGTTACTTTTACTTTAATAAAACATTACTTTGGGACCGATAGGGGGGGGCACGTGCCCCCAGTGCCCCCCCCCCCTCTGGATCCGCCTATGTATGATTATGATATGTTAATAAAATATAAATAACTGTAGTTGTTTGGGAATTGATTAAATGTCCTAATTCAAAATAAGTCGAATGACTCTCCCATGGAATTCGCTTCATATAGTGTTAATGAATTTGCTAACAGTCTTATAATAACAAGGCCATAGTGTAACTATAGGGTAAGTGTTTCATTCTAATCCTTATCCTAACCCCATATTATTGTTCGTGCGGAGAAATGGCGATAAATGACAACACTTCAAAGGATAGCAATATAAAGATACTATTTTTTTATTTTTTTTTCAGATTTTACCCTACTATGGGATTAACTACGATGTGTATAGCAAGACGACATTTGGCAGTTTAAATCAGCGCCAACTGCTGCTGAAGGCTGATTTCCAAACAGACGACTTTTCATGGAGTACTACCACGTTTGTCAATGATGAATTGCTCATGTTAGAGGGTATCAATATTGGCTCGAACTTTACAGGAGTTCACACCGGCACAAAATTGATACCTTCTTTATATAAACATCAAAGTTGGTACCTTGGCAACACAGAAAAAAAATACTTTTATCTAGACCGTGATGGTGAAAATCTATATGTGCGAGGCTTTAAGTATTGGTGGACTGAGAGCTATTTTGAGTTGGAATTTCATAAAATAATTTGTGACTCAAACCCATCCAGATTGTTATTACCATCGGCCAACGTGCTTGACGACCCCAAAAGTCTGATAAAATCTAAATTCCTTACAAGTGATATATGTAAGGATTCCAATCTAGTGACATATGCCTCGCAGGAAAATACAAAATATATAAAGGTACTACCTAAAATAAAAAGTCTTTCTTTCATGACAAGTTTTACAACTTTTGGACAATGCACCCTAAATTTACAGTGTCACTCATTTTATATATTTGTCAAATATCATTTGGGTATATATCCTAACTATATCATACAATTAACTGGCTATGATACGAGTGATATTACATTGTCAATACCTACACACCCTGGGCCAATCACGAGGATCTTGCACCATATTACCAACTCATCTATCACCAACACACAGTGTGAGCTGTCTCAGCTTTGTGGTCTGTATCTAACGATGACTGCGACTACAACAGTCAACCCTAAACATGCAAACCGCCAACCGACACTACCTTTGCAATTACCAGACAATTTAGACATATTAAGGATTTCGTATGATTTTCAGGGGCACAACTATACAATCATCAAATCTAAGGAACAGCTGACATGGCTTGAAGCAGAAGACAGATGCTCACCGGACCACCTTGCAAGCTTTACTAGTAAAAGAGAGATTGTCCGGACTGCGCAAATGATAAGATATTCCAATGTATATATATATGAATTGAATTCGAAGCAATTTGATACTGGTAGTAAATATCTGCATAGTATGTACATTGGACTTAAAAAGGTGAGATCCTGTACATGTTGCCAATGCATTTATGTAGTGATGTGTAGTTCCAGTGTTTTTTAGTGTTTTTGACCTGGTTTATCATTTTAAAAGGGCTTCCATGGTGAAGTGGTCAGTGTCGCTGATCATCAAGCCAGCGTCCAGGGTTCAATCCCCGGACAAGACAATGATTTTTTCATGGCTCTCAAATTAAGTGAACCAAAAACTGGCTGAATTAAAGGCTTTGGGGTGCTATTGCTTGTCTATGAGTAGTAGCATGTAAAAGACTACTTGTATTTTTTTTGAGAAAGAGTAGCTGCATTAGCTGCATCAGCGGCGGTGACAGTCTTCCATCTCAAAAGAGAACTACTTGGAAATAAGTCTCAGACTTTTATGGGCTATCCTCGGTGAATATCACACACCAAAGAAAACAAACCAACAAACAAATTAGTTTTTAGGATAATCACATGTCTTGAGATAAATTCCTTTTCAGAAAATCATATATATATGTTTATTTACCTTGTGTGTGACCAAGTGTTGAAATATTGATGGTCTATATATTGATGCCAAACTAACTGAGAATTATCATGTATCAATTTTCAGATCAACAATTCCTTAGTTTGGGCAGATGGTAAGCCGAATGGGATAACACAATGGAACAAAATTCTCTTCACTGGCTATGCCTCATTACGGACTGTCTCACATTACACGCAATCAACCAGTGTTGATGTTCGAGAGAAATCTGTATCTATCAGACATCTTGGGAATTTTTCCTATCACATAGATGGTTTGCAACCCTCACCACATTTACTAAAAAGATGTGGTGCAATGTTTTCAAATATCCCGATTATCCAAGATTTAGATTGGTTTTTGCTTCCTTGTAATACGTCAGATTTATTTGAATTCATCTGTAAAACACCTTTGAAGGACTTCAATAACGTAACCATCTGTTCAGATGGCCCAAGGTAAATGTACGACCAATGTTTAAAGCCTTGAAATACTATTTTATACCTTTTAGATCATGGGAGATGTCTAATGAATAATGTTGTACAGTGGACATCAAAATGAATCGATGATTCCAATAATTGTTAAATACCCTGGTGATTTTTATCTTAATTATTTTGACTAATTTTAATTTGTCAAAAAAAGAAATTGAGGGTTTTCTAACTTAGTTAGCCATTTTTGTCAGTGTAGTCGCTTGTGAAAGTTAATCCTACAGAGGGCTCAGTTCAGAAAGAATCTAACGTTACCCTTCAATCTCCACTTTCTATCTCCAGCTCTCCCTATCAGTGTTCTGATATCAATGATATTGTTAACAAGGAGACAAATGAACATAGCATACAAAGGGTTCATTCAAACGTCACAGTTCTCATGTTTCCGACAGTGCGATGTCCGGAGAACTACTTTCTTCTTGGAAACTATTGTTTTAGACTTATGAAAAATGTTAGAGAAAACATTGAGATGTGTACGGAATCGAGTGGAACATTGCTTGACACGAAAATTGGTGAAATCAAAAATGTTATTGGTGTTTACGACGGTAAGAGAACAATTGTGTATTACATATTTAACATGAAGGGCTAATTCTAAGTACTATTTTTTTCTAGAGTAATACTAAAAAGACAAACCTTAAAAACTATATCTTTAGGCAACAACATTATATCGCCCTTGTTTCATTATTTTTCTTTTGAGGATGAGAAACAAAGAGCGATGCTACTTTGTTATTTTTGCTACAACCCAATGGGTCACAAACAACAATAAGATATTTTCTTTATATCTACTCAAGCACTGTAATGCCGGGTTCCACACCATACACATATCAACACCTTTCATTCTTTTAATTAAGACTCTTTCTTTTTAGCTTCTAGACACCATTACAAAATGGGAGATCTTGTAGTCCAAAATGGAGATATACTAGGTGATCAGATAAAATATATAAATGGTTTAGGCAAACATATTCATAACTGCCATAACAGAAATCTCACTGCGGTCTGTGTAAAAACTCCTGCATTTTGGAAGCACGTGTGCACAGCAGGGCAATTCTTGTGCAAGGATGGGACCTGTATAACAGACAGAGCAATTTGTGATGGAAGAGTTGACTGTCAAGATGCATCAGATGAAACAGATTGCAAATGCATTTCAATTTCCTCAGGAAATGCGTTTAATCTACAATATTGCAGGTTAGAAGATCTTTTATTCTTACATTCAATCTGTTACCCATTAAATGTAAACAAACCCTTTCACATCATACTTTGTAGACTACATAGTCTTAATGTACTTACTCATTCTTGTTCACATATGTACTTTGAAGGTCTAAATGCAATGCCAGAGAATGCAAATGTGGAGAAATGTTTTTTCAGTGCATGAAAGGAGGGTGCATTCACAAACAGTATATCTGCAATGGATTCTCTGACTGCCTAGACAACTCAGATGAGGATTATTGCACTGAAAACCATCGTCTTCAAAGATATGATATTGACATAATAACAAACAGAACTGCGTCCAATATGGAAATGATGGAAACAGATAGTACAAGTTTTTGCAGTGGTAAAATATGTAATAATGGCAACTGCATTCCTCAAGATCTGGTTGATGACCTCATTCCAGATTGTATGGGTCCTTGGAATGAAGATGAAGAGGCTCTGGTACACTATCTCCGTAACCCTGAAAGTGAAATAGATGATGTGAAGGGATCGTATGAGTTATTGTCTTGCAAGATAAATCATCCAAGAAAATTCAAACAAGATAAACTCTGTTTATATGACAGAAACAACCTGGGGCACTTACTTTATTGTAGGGATGGAAGCCATCTAGAAAACTGTGAACAGTTCCCATGTCCCCTTAGTTTCAAATGTCCCTTGTCATATTGCCTGCCATTGCATAGGGTTTGCGATGGCATATCGGACTGTCCAGACGACTCAGATGAAAATTATTGTTTCTCTCTTGTATGCCCAGGAATGTTGAAGTGTACAGGTGTATCATATTGCGTGGACCCACAATATGTTTGTGATGGCATCAGCCACTGCCCAGATAATGATGATGAAATATTTTGTGACACTGGTATATGTCCTATCGGATGTAGTTGCCATGGTTACACGGTATCATGCAACACTGATGTCAATAAGTTCATTTTGACAAAACTTAGTGAGGTCACAAAAATACTTCTTCTCCCAGGTTGTAAACTAAATGTTACACAGATTCCAAAATTACCATTTGAAAATCTTTTATTTCTTAGTCTATCAAACAACCACATTTCTTCTCTTATGAAAAGTAACCACGCCCTTTTTTGGAATCATGTCATTCTAAAAGCATTGGATCTGTCATATAATGGGATCCACACACTAGAAAGCGAATCTTTTTGTAGGCTGTACAACCTTCAAAAAATAGTTCTTTCGGGTAATCCCATTGTATCAGTCAAAGATAAAGCTTTTTCTTGTTTGATTTCATTAGAAATTTTAGATCTTGAAAATCTTGGTATTAGTATCATAAAAGGTTCCCCTTTCGTTAATTCTAATATAATCATTTTACTCTTGAGAAGAAACAATTTGAATCATCTAAAAACGTATTATTTCCTCAACCTTAATCAATTGAAATATTTGGACATAAGAGAAAACCCTTTGGTTGACTCGGACATAGAAGTATTTCAATATCTAGAGCAGTTACAAATCCTGGTCGTTGATGAGTTTAGATACTGTTGTTTCACAACTGACAATGTGCGTTGTGAATCTAAGCCGACAGTATTTTCAACATGCAAAGATTTGTTCAGGAACCCTTTCTTAGCCTATGCACCGTTTCTAATAGGTTTGGTAACGGTTGTTGGTAATTCTGTAGTCATCTTCATGTGGAGAAAGAAATACAAGTCTGCAAGTGAGCTAGCCAGAAACCAGGCATATATGATTATCAACCTGGCCATTTCAGATGGGCTTTGTGGATTATATCTAATCCTTGTAGCAATTGCAGGTATTGTGTACAAGGGTCGTTATGCAGTTATGGAATACAAATGGCGAAGCGGTTACTTGTGCATATTGGGGGCTTTTATATCTACCCTTTCATCAGCTATGTCTCCTTTTATTCTTGTAGCAATGTCCCTGGATCGTTTATATGCACTAGCCTTTCCTTTTAAATACCGTATTTACAATAAGCAAAATAGTCGAAATGTTTTAATAGTCACGTGGGGAGTAATTATCAGTCATTCTATCATGACGTCATTCATTGCGAAATGGCAAGACTGGATTGACGTCATGCCCAATGGATTATGTTTAGTAGTGGATCTTTCTGGCCAATTTCCTTTTGTTGTCTCTAGATACTCCAACATTGTTTTGGTAAGCATTGAGAGCATGGCATTGGTCCTCATTTTGATGGCCTATGCCCTAATTTATAAAACTACTAGTAAAAGTAACGTTGGCCAACAATCTGAGGAAACCAAAAATAAGGCAAGGGCAAGTTCTAATAGAATCTTGAGATCTTGCATCGTCCTAACTATTACAGATCTTTTGACTTGGATCCCATTCATCATACTTAGTATAATGTCACTTCAAGGTCATTTGATAGATCCTGTTGTAGCTGTATGGATGGTCATCTTTATCATGCCATTAAATGCTGCTGCTAATCCGATTCTTTACACATTTATGAATTCAACCAGTCGAGCTAAAAAGTAATTGATTGTTTAACAAAGGTAACTACTGGCCAGTTGGTACAAGAGTCCCAATCAAGCTAAAAATTGGTCGGCTTACTGAAAATACATTATCTTGAATACTGGAATTTTGAATATGAGAACTTCGGAGGCGGTTCTCATAGTAAGGTGGTTGCTTTAATTGAGGTTCCAATGTAAATTAAGTTATGACCAGATTTATATAACAGCTGAAAGAATAACAACCAAGACAATACTTCACTAATCTGCAAGTGCATCCCACAAGATATCATGCTGATGTATGAAATTGGTGCGAGTTGATAATACTAGTACATAATTATTAAAAACATTTTTTAACATACAGTGTTCATAAGTTTATTCATTGCATTGCATTAAAGTCTTATAAGGAAGATGCAATTGGCTATCTCTGCAAGTAAAGCATTCAAATTTGGTACAATTTGTGGTGGTTGGGCAATCTTGAAGGCACTTTCCCTTGGTTGATATCTCTTTGGTGTATTAGAGCCTATCATCTAGGTTAAAAGACTACTTATTTGTTTTTTAATGCTATAGCTCAATTTGAAAAACAAATCTAAAAAAGTTGACAAGCTCAAACGCAGTGTACACTGATATTGAGAAAGGTCAATTTTCTGATGACTTCTACATCGTTTTTCCATACTTTGAATTATTTTTTGAAAGTCTACCTGTGGACATTTTTGCCATTCTCCTACAAGCACCCGCCAAAGCTCTTGGAGGGGTCCCTGGATTTTTTTTTCCAACGGCTTTTTGGAGTTCGTCCAAAGCATCCCCTACAGGATTTAAGTCGGGTGATCTAGCAGGCCAGTCCATTGAGGCTATTTCTTGCTCTTCAAGATATTCCTGTGCGATTTTATAGCTCTATGGGTTCTTCGGTGTCATCCATGAATACAACATCTGATCCAATGGCACCAGAATAAGGTCTAACAACAGGATCCAGGATATTATCCCTGTATGTTAGTCCAGTCACTGTGCCCTGGTCCAATATGATGAGGTCTGTGTGACCTCTATAACTTATGCCATCCCAGACCATTACAGATCCACCTCCATAACGGTCATGTTCACTCACTTATATCGTTCTCCTTTCATTGTCCATATTTTTTTACGGCCATCGTTGTGGTCCAGACAATATCGACCCACAACAGAAAAAAGAACATTGCTCCAGGTATCAATATTCATGTGTTGGTGCTCTTCGGCCCATTCTAAGCGTTTGATCCTGTGGGACAAGTACAGCTGACACATTAGCATACATTCTAGAAGCATACACCCTGTCCTTAACAGTTTGGGCAGAAATGGACATTCCTAAGGCTGCAACTTTGTTTGATTTTTGAAGCCGTGGAAAATGGTTTTCTGCTGGCAGCCAACCGAATAAAGGGGTCTTGCATGATTTGTGTTGCTGCTTGACAACCACCATTGTGCTTTCTTTTGCAAGACCCCTCATCCTGGCATCGGGACCAAGTCCTTGATATTGGACTCTGGTGGGATCCTATGATCTGAGCTACATGTCTTTGGCTACCGCCAGCTTCGAGCATCCCCACTGCCCTATTTATCTCAGCATCACGTAAACGGTTTTGCATTGACTTATTTTAACCAAAAGAAATTTCTGCTTGCTTTTTTTAAAAAAAGTACTGTACTCAATATAAGATTATGTCTTTTTCATGCTAAAAATTGATAGTGCCTCTATATGTATTAATGTTTGACCTACATAATGGATCTAATCCACCTTTAATTCAATATTTTCTTGATATAAAGCTGATATAAATATCTAGTCAGGCATGAAGTATTGAATGAATTGCATCATTTTTGATAAAATTATCAACAATTCCAAAAGCTATTATGTGTAGCAAGAAACAGTTGGGTTTCATAGTATCCCTTTTCTTCTAAAGCCATGATATGGTTCTGTGAAAATGTTATTTTCATCCACGTGCCTCCTTATATCACTGGTTATGATATGTTTCGGCATGTTCAAGAGATTGCTATTGAGTTTTATTACTGCTCTTGGAACAAAAGAATTTTGAAACAGTTTGTTTTTAATTTTGAGTGATCTATACCTGAAGGTAGAACTATAAATTTCTCAAAAATAGGGTGACAATCAATGGTCCTTTCTTTGGTATATGTGGTCCCTATGTTCATGAGTAAAACAGGCGAATTGCTTATTTATAAACTCAGCGTTTATACTGACAAGAGGTATGCATATTTCCGTCAGCTTTCAGACCTGAGACGCTTTGATTTTAGATAACTCCATAATAATGATGTTTTTTATTGAATTATGTAGATTCGTCTTACCACTCTGGTGGGGTCCAGCGACCTCACTGTCATCATGTGACCCGCAAATGTCCACAGCGTCATTAGGTGGAGAAATCAATATTCATAATTTACTGATGAAGACTGCAGACTAGTAGTTGAAAGTTTCGTTGTAAGCAAAATGTATAACCAATCAAAAGTTCAATTAGTTATTCAATGATGTTTATGTTTCATTTATCTTCGCTGGGGTCAATTAAGTTATATATAGTTCCAGTGGCCTTTGTTTGTTTATTGTTGACACTGTTTCCCGGTCTGATGGAATTTGTCTAAGTCATGTATCGTGGTACTTACTTGAATAAATGCATTTCTGAAAAGCAAACATAAGTGTTCAATTAAGGTCTATGTGTCTAGTTATGAGGCAGTTAAAACATATGCCTTAGAATGGCATAACTTTGAAATCTAAAATGTGTTTATTGAGTTACTTTTTATCTTGAACACATACATGATTTTTAAATTAATATATACATCAAACCGGGCCAAATAAAAACCTCCATTAGAATATCAAGAACCCATGATATGGATACAATGTTTTTCCAATCTTGCTTCCACAACATGCAATTAAATGGGTGAATATTTTTTAATCCTATATGTCTTCACAAGGCCAAAGGAAGTCACTGTACTTGAAATGATAATGTTAACTTAAATTAATTGACTTGAATTTTTCTTTGGCATTCATAGGGTAAGCAATTTGTAAAACGTCAATTTGTTCATGAATTCTCAGCTCCCATTCATCAACAAAATAGAGAGTTCATTCTTTTTGTATAAGGATGTTAATTAAAAATGAAAGTAGGCCTATAATATATCTCAAGTTAGGTATACTAGCTTGATTGAAGCAGCCACTTTGTATTAACTGCAGTTGTTGTCCAAAGTTGCCTTTGCACTTTGAAGCTGACCATGCCTATAAACATTGCTGTAGCTTAATTCCACGAACACTTCTCGGAATTGAAATCCAAGGTTACACTGTAAAACCAGTCGGGTAAGTCTGTTTGTATATACAGATTGTAAGAATAAAACGAGCAATTGGAAACATAGCTTACAACCTTTGCTGCAGCCTACAGCAAAGCTTAGAGTGTATGGAAAGATTTTTGATACAACATGCAACGCACTGAAATACAGATTCAACTCCAGCAAGAGTAAATGAATGTAAGTTAAAATTTCTGTAAATGTTATGAGTTGTAATTCTTAACTATGAAATGTTGGAATAAATACTTAACACGATCTCGGGTGCATGATTGTAAAACTTAAAAGAGCTAACATAGTACTACTGCCAAGTAAAATCTCCTAGTCTGGATTCGACTTCAGGTAACCGAAAGGCAATAAGAACAGTGGGTGGTAATTTGTGATCGATGCACCGAACTGATGGTTCTTTCATACTCGCCGAAATAAGTGAGACCGTCTTAGCTCATATTATAAGGATGAGTCGCCCCCTATATATAAGTAAAGCCGAGTTTACATTTCTGTAGTAAAGACTTTGGTTTTTTCTTTAAACCAGCGTCCTAATTCTCTGAACGATTCATACATTTTGAACGATTTGAAGTGTCTTGAAGTCGATGTGTTTATACTGACTAGAAAGTCTCAAAAGTTTAAAGCAGGCATGCACGAGGCAATATCTACAAGTCGAAAGATTTTTCAATAGACTTCAACTAGACATACTTCAAACATCGTATCGACTTCTGAAATGCTTCAAAGATTTACAACTAAAAAGTCTCCTACACAGGACTAAATACAAACACGCCTTAACAGTGTGTTAAAACGCCTTCTTATTTATAGAAGATATAAAAGGAATGAAATGACCTCTGTCGGGAATGTGATAATAGAAGATAATACTTGAAGGTCAGGACATTATGAACGAGCAAGTTTTCTAGTTGTTTAGTATTTTCTGTTTCATGTTTGTTTGATAAGGTACCGACAAAGAAACTGGCATTTACATGAAGATTAAGATTAGCAAAGAAAATCAGCGGAATGAAAAGTAACACTGGAATTCCTAGTAAAGGAACATTCTTGAGAGAAAGAGTTTTTTGGAGGCAACCAGATAAAGGTAAGAAAAAGACAGGCCCCTATTTCTACAGGGTATTTTCCCCTTCACTTTTATACAGCTTCTGTCTTAGGCAATATAAAGTTGCCATGCAGAATTGAAACGTCCAATGCTATAAGTGAATGGTAGCCTACCCCCCCCCCCCCCTCTCCCACCACACACTTTAACAACACAATCTAAACAAGCACATACAAAACAAACAAAAAGTTTCATCCTTAGGAATAGAAAGGTCTTAAGAAAGGGCAGCACTTGGAGGCTCCCCCCCCCCCCCCCACTCGTACATTACTTTGCAACAGGAACATCCCAAATTTTTTCACACAGCTCTATAATAAAACCCCAAAATGTCCAATATAAAAGTGATCTTTAAAAAATCCCACACGAATGTACCCTTCCTCCTCCTTTATTTTCATCTGTATAAATTCTTCAAGTGCATCATCCATTTATAACACTTTTTTTCTTTTAAGTCATAATCGTATAAAGCGAGATCTCATTTCATAAGGGGAACACATGAAAATGAATTAGGAAATAATGACACACTTCAAAGGCAGTAATACATTGCTTTTTCATTATTCTAAAGGATTATTGTCTTCTATACTGTCTATAATACTTCAATCATGCCATGCAGTGAAGGATTCCTTGACACAAATGGCACTGTATTTTGAAAAAAAAAAATACAATACGACAGAACAAAGCATTTTTCTTGACTAGCTGACTGTAACCATGCTACACGTATGCATGGCTTATATGTACGAAAGCTTGCATCAGTCATTTTCCCATTACTCATCTATTTCTCTATGAGACCACTGAAGGCCTATTCACATTGGTTGATTCTCTAAGAAAAATGTTGACTTTATTAAAGCCAGAGTCATAATCCTTTATGTGACTAGGAGTCAAATTCATCATCCTGTGTGAGACTTGAAGTTGAAGTGACTTGAAGTCGATGTGTTTATACTGACATAACAGTTGTAAAAGCTTAAGGCTGGCGAACATGTGGCAATACTAATAAGTCGAAATTTAATCCCTCTGACTAAAAAGGATTTGTCAATAGATTTCAGGTAGACAGACTTTAAAATCGCAACTGTGTTTAGACTGTAGACTTCTGGAATGCCTTAAATTTTGCAAATAAAAAGTCCCTTTCGTTCAACTCAATGTAAACAGGCCTTTATTTGGAGTAGAATCCTATCAGGTGAAGCATATATATGAAACAATGTGTCTTCAAAGTTTCAAGCCATCTTTCAAAAGTGCATCATTTATGTCTTGGGCACTTAATCAAAGCAATATGACAACTTGCAGTACTTAGTAGGTTTTTTTTTTAAGTTGATAAATTTAAAAAAGTTGCTTTCATTTTAAATTTAATCCACAACATCATGCAAATTCTAGGGTTGTAATTATGCATTTTCTGTTAGAAATGAAGAACCATAAAGAGGAAATTGTTATTTACAAGATATCTGTTCATACTCCATGTAATTTGGAACACTTTGCTTCTTTCCGTCGTTTCTACGTAAAAGGCCAAGGGAAGTCTGATGAAAATGAATACCAAAAATTCGACCAACCGATCCAATGTTTTACGCAAAAGTAAAAAACATCAATCAACTAATTGTTCCTATAAAGATCTTAAACTAAATATCAATCATCAGCACAGGTAAGATATATGTGAATTTTTCAGAACCCTTTGTAACTTTACATGCTTGTATGCCAAATTACACCATCATTGACATTGACCCACCCAATGGGGTTTCCACTCTGTGCTTCCACTGACAGTATAACTATAAATAAGCCATGCAGAAACAAATATATCATTTGCCCCCCCCCCCCCTGCTCCGCCGCCCCTGAGTATGTAAGATTCCCAATAGGGAGAAAGACGTCACGAGTTGTTGATATTTTTTGGGGGAAAATATGTTATTCACGCGCTATGATACGATTTCTACCGAGAAATATCAAAAGTATAGTCTATAAGTTTACAACCAATGCATCATAAGTATATGCTGCATTTATTTGGAGGTTTCACTGAATGAATACAGTTTTGAGTGAACCCCATCAGAAAGCATTCATGAGCTAAATGGTATATAGGCTCTCTCCGCGAATCAGATTGAAAATGCAGGCATTAAAATATTGATTTAGCACGACCATACGATGATGTATCCATGAGCATACTTATACACACTCTTATCTTGTCAATTTCAGTCAACACTTCAGAGAGTCGGTGAAATTTACATCGTTAAACATGCCCATCTTTGATTTTTTTCTAAGGAGTTGAATTACTAAAGTGAGTGTCTTGAAGACTCGTGTTGATGTTTTAAGAGTGATAAGAAACTGTTTGAAAAACTTTGGAGATATTATAGGCTTGTGATTGAACTTTCAATCTGGAGAACTTTGATACTTTTAGATACTTAGAAATTGTAAAGAAACTGTTCATGTACTCAAACCTAAGAGTCGTTTTATAAGATTTTGACTATACTGTGTATAAAATTTGAAAAATTTACAACATCGTCAAATCAGATACCGGATTCGATTTCTGCCTTTATTCTGGACCTTACTCTTCCAAAGACCGTTTGGTAAGTCTTTCATGTATTCAAATAATAATAAATAATCAAAGTGTCACATTATATAATGGAGGAAAATCCTTGCACACTCGATTTATTAACGATAATTGAAAAAAATAAATGATGGCCTTTTCATTTCGTGATTTCCAAGCATTTCTAATAACATAAAAATCACATAATATAGACAGGAGATTGAATCTTTTATGGACATTAAGAGGATCTTTAAGACTTATCATAAGGCCTCTATTTAGCATAGGAGAAAAAATGATAAAAAAAAGATGAAAGTCAGAAAATAATCTTGAGGCTTTATAGAAAACATCAACTAATCAGAGAAACGAAATAAAATATTGAATATGGGATTGAGTGTATGAAAATGAATAAACAGCAATATTGAAAAGCAACATTTAATAAAGGCCATGAAAGAGCACTATCACGTATTGCATGGAATTATTCTTTTTATGTTAAATTCTTTAATCCATCCATCCATCCATCCATCCATCCATACCTAATACTCCCCTTTCCTGGCTTCTCTTCAAGCGTTATCATCATTCATATATAGTAGTAATCGACAGTCTTGAACAAAAAAGAGTTAAGACTGCCATCCTATGCACAATATCATTGGCTACCTTCTATCTAGATATCATAATGATATTTAATAAATAAAGAATGATTACACACATATTTAATATTTTTCTAGGATTTCTTGATACTTTAGTACAGTGGCCTACGTCATTAGATGTAATGAAACAAAGGATCCCAAAAGTGTCAGTCTGCCAAAAACATCAAAATCATCCTCAGAACTATTTTATTTTACTTTTTGTGTATCCTGATATCATTTTCCTTAGAAATTGTCCTTTTAAATTCTTAAAATGTCTATTAAGATACCGACGTTTTTTCTAGATTATCTTAGAACGTCAAAAAATGACTTAGACCATTTTGCTCTAGACTGTCGAAATATACACCAGGCATATAGTTTTAACGTTATAGGGTTTGATTATACATGCATATCGCCAACTGGAGTAAATGACTGTTTTTTTTTATTTATTGATCTGCAATAACTCTTTCCTTTGACAAAATAATTCGAATGGAGTTCTGCAATATGTCATGGATTATTAAGAGAAAAGATATAGGGGCCTATGTGATGTACATGTCATGTTGACTTTGAACTTAATGTATTGTTAAAAATGACACCGATAAATCACATTCATTTAGCACCAAAGCACCAAAGTTAGTGTTATAGACATTCTTGGAAAATATTGAAAAGATTAAGCAGACCAGAACCCTTTGTATCACTGGATATTAACAATTAATGAGCAAAAATGAAAATGCATCACTTTTGTCAGATATGACATATTACACATAATTACATGGGTGTTCTTCAAGAGGACATCGACCTTCACCCCTTGCTTGTATATATAGAATGACTCTTTTAAGAGCTCAAAAGCTTTATCGATAATAACTGATATTCTATCGTTAGATTCAAGTTATATTTGGATAATAATGTACGTTTCATAGGTGGATCCAGGGGGGGGGGGGGCACAGGGGGCACGTGCCCCCCAATCGGTCCCAAAGTTTTTTTTAAAGTAAAAATAACACAATCAACGTAACGCGTGTAAGAGTGTTCAGAAGGGTATATTTAGACTCAAATGAAAAACGTGCCCCTTCTTTGTGATTACCGTGCCCCTTTTCCATAACGCTATACGTGTCCACTAAGCACACAGCGCGATGTACATTGTACATTAATGTTGTGTTTTTGTAGGCAAATCTCCTCTTCAGGGATTATTTCCTGGCAGAACTCAAACTTGTTACTTTCCCATCCCCCCTGAGGAATGTACAACGCAAATTTTATATTGCAGTTATAGCCAATCTTTATGCTTTATTTTACGTCCCTTATACCAGTACCCATTTCTACACCTGGGTGGAGTGATTTCAGAAAGGATGTATTGTTTTCACCATCC
>JAVSBT010126211.1:0-15014 GCA_033118115.1 Pharyngocirrus eroticus
AAGATGTAAGTGTTACCTTACGAAAATTTGCAATAAACAAATATGAAAACCATATTCGGATTATCTTTCATTCTATTGAGCTACTTTAACCTATGTGGTAATGTGAGAAAGACTTCCAGATTTTACACTTAATTGTAGGGGTGATTAAAGCATAGCATTTTACAATGTGGCTTTAATTTTTGTATGTGATAAAATAGCAAATGAGCTCTACCCTTTTCTAACCATTGCTTTGTTTGGCACCAGATTCAAGCATTGTCTCAAGGTCACTGACCGTCCCTATTGTTCCAAAGGCTGGTGACTGAACCAAGGATGAATATAATTTGAATCATCATCATGATTGTCCAATCATAGAATTCGCTTATGAGTCCATACGTTAACTTATTATGATATGTACCCCGAAGCAAGTCTGCTAAAAACAAGCCTATACATGTACATGAAAATATAAAGTTTTGATTTATTTCCTTTTGTGACACTGGTTGCAATGGTTTGTACAAATGTTGTCCTAATTTTCCCTTTTGCTTTCTACTCTTCTGAGATTGATATTGTGAGGAAGTAAATTGACCACTAGGATCTGACCTGTCTTTTAACTCTGCTTGCTGTCTCTGTTCGGGGTTTTGGTCTTGCACATTACCTTTACTTCCCGTAACCTTCTGATTTTCACTCTGAAACAGATTAATTGGGCCAAAAATATAGGGTTCTGTGTTAAAACATAGCAATATTAATAAGGGTCATTTTGCATAATCTACTTATTTACCAATCTGATAGAAATATCTTTTATTTCTTAAATAGGAATTGATAAACTACACTTCTTAAAGCACTTTTTTGTTGAACTCTCAAAGTTTTCGATTCTCTTCCTGAAATCTTGTTTACCGATGATATTGATTCCCAAGATTTTGTAAAGGTAATTGGAAGCTTTGATCATTTAAAAAAAAAATGAATCAAAAAGATTTGTTCATTCCTATTACAGAAATGAACATATTACTATAAACATACTGAACTTTTTATCCATTCTATAAGAAAGTGACAGCAAGTATTGACTTGCCTTCTAAAATAGTTGATTTTGATGTCAAGCAAAGTTAGTACCCACCTCATTTCTCTTCAAGTTATCCTGCCTTGCATTAGTTTGAGGCTGTAAGGGAACGACATGCTCCTTTTCTAGTCTTTCTCTGATGAAGGGATTTAACTCTTCACTAGTCTCCAGCTCATTCTCTCCACTCCACTTGCATGAAATGAATTTGTCATTTTTTGCTCTGAGAAATCTGACCACTTCCTGATACATCTTTAACTTTGTTGGATTATGTGATAATCCAAGAAAAACATTCTTGATGTGAGGTGGAAAGGAATTGTTATCAAATCTTGAAGGGAACTCGTGCAATCCACAGAAAAATTGGAGAGCTCTTTGGTGTACATGATCAGAAGTTCTGGACTGTAACACGTTGAAGATCAATACCAATGCCAGGGTTAAAAGTTTCTCACAAATAGCAAACTTCGTCTTGGAAATCTCTGCAAAAGCTATACAAATTGGACCCACACTTTTGTTTTTCTCTCCTGTCATAAGTGTTATCAACATAAGCAAACACTTTTGAAAATTGTCTGCATTCGGTCCTCTCATTTCATGGTTTTCAATACAGTGAAAGAAACTGGCAAATTTGCTTTCTAACTTGTAAACATAGTCCCAAAAATGTATGTTTTCAACAAAGTTGCTCGGAAGGAAACAGTGTTCTTTGGAACATTTCATCATCAGACATATAGCAACTACTGTGTTTATTTCCAGGACTTCCAAAAACATTTCTTGTGCAAACAGACCCAATTTATCTTTTGCAAAGGTCAAAAAGCGAATATTTCTTTCAAGCCATTTGATTGGTTCAGTAATAGGCATCTCCTCTGAAATTTAAAATATAAAATGTTGTGAAATCATCTTTACTACAAAATAATGAGGTGTACTTTTTACGCCTTAGAAATTAGAATTTGGCCTCAGAGCTACTTGCAATGACAGTCTTAGATAACAACACAAAACAATCATTATCATCTGACATCACATAATAGTACTATCCCAAACTTTATCAAATCAATACCACAGTACTATATCTTATTGGTCCTCTCTAATCCCAAGAAACTAAGCATAGCTGAAGATTACTATTGATTGGTTTCAAACAATCCCACTAGAAACTTGCACCTATTTAAATTGTGTCCCCACTAAGCATTCTATGCATGACATGATAATGAATTATTAGGATTTCAAATAAATAAAAAGCCTCAAATACCTTCATTTTTAAACCTGTATACATTGTAATTATAAAATCTAAATTTATTGAAATTTACAAAATAGGTCAGCTGTTTTATGGTTCCTTGTGTGTTATCCCCTCTAAGAATACAACATAATCAAACATACCATCCAACTTCTTCTTCACATCTATTTTTGATTCAAATTGAACCAATGCTTTTGCTGCTTGACCACATTTAGGGTGTCTTTCAAGAACATATTTCATTTTTGTCTTCTTCTTGATTTCATGGTAATATTTTGCTCCAGTTTGGCATATACTGGACAGTTTATTTTCCTTTCTCTCAAGAACAGCAGCATTAGAATTCCCAGGTTTCTATATAATAAATCAATAGTTCAATACAGCCTTTTACTAGTACATGTGTATGAGTGACTTGACCCCTATATTTTCTATTTCTACCACCAGATGGAACCCTATTCCTTGGTATTGAGTGCAATAAAATACATTGTGTGACTAAATAAAATTTGACTCTATTAGTAATAAAACTTTTGACTGGATTAAAGTTTACTCTTACTGAGAGCTTTCGATTACGTCTGTAATCTTTGTCAATCTGATCTACATGACAAATTAGTTCAGATTGACAAAAATTATAGACATTATCGATAGTTCTCGGTGAGAGTAAAAGTTAAACCAGTCAAACGTTAAAATTAAATAAAATACTAATGATTGATACTATTACTGGTAAGATGGTTTTACACAAGACTAAAATTTGATTCTAAATATGATAAAATTCAAAACTGTTAAATAAGGTAAAAGAAA
Source organism: Pharyngocirrus eroticus (assembly GCA_033118115.1). Lineage (NCBI taxonomy): Eukaryota > Metazoa > Annelida > Polychaeta > Saccocirridae > Pharyngocirrus > Pharyngocirrus eroticus. The sequence goes on from JAVSBT010126211.1 coordinate 3,042, forward strand.
TTGACGGATCAACACAAATAAATTCCTCCAATACGGAGCAAAAGAAATTGATGTGTGGCGGATTGAATTTGGGCTAGTTAAAATGTAGAAAGATATTGATATATTTTCTTAGATTTTAATTAACATAACTTTTTTCTTACCTGCATCGTTATAAACTCTTGTTTGCACCTTTCCACTGCTTCATCATACATATTCAACCCCACCATAATATCAACAGCCTTGTGCTCTCCCTCCTGTTGTACACGCAATCTCAGAATATTTTTTACCATATTGTGTTTGATGTAGATACACAAAGCTTCTGCATCCTGTCAAGTATAATACAGGAGCCACATGACAATGTAATACTGGGTAAAGTTGTAAATCCTCCCCCCCCCCCCCCAACCTTTTCCTTGTAAAAACTATATAGAAACAAGAATTGAGATGATACTAAAGCCCTGTTTACAATGTCGATTATGTAAGCGCTAGAAAGAGTCTTTTAGTTAAAGCTTCTTTGAAGCTCTTTAAAAGTCTGAAGTCTACAGTTGTGATCTAAAGTTTTTCTTCTTAAGGTCTGTTGACAAATGTTTTTTGTTAGAACGATTAGCTTTGGACCTACTAGCAATGCCACATGCTCAGCAGCTTTAAACTGTGATGGCTTTGTCGTTTAAGTAAGTTTAAGTCACTTCAGGGTTTGCAAAGGATAATAAATTTCTTTATAGGGTCAAAGCTTAATCTATGCTACATAAATTTACAATGTAAACAGGCTTTTATTTATACCTTCATTTCAGTGTGTACTCACCCTGCCTAATTTTTCTAGCAAACTTCCAACTAGTAATGGTTGGCGGGCACTTTCTAGACATGCTAATGCTTCTGGGATCATGTACCCTTCCAATAGATCCTCCGCCAAATGCAAGTACTTCCGCACTCCTGGCAATGACCTACAACATTATTTAGAATAGTTTGCATAACCTTGGTGGATCCCACTCACATGCAATACTTTAGGAATGATCTTATTGAATTGTTTAAAGAAAATTCAAAAGAAAATTTCAATTACTATGTAGTTTAAGCAGAAAACATTTTTCAAATTTCTTGATATCTGAGGCCATTTTAGCTGCAATCCATTCATATTTGTATATCCTAAGAGATATGTTTCTTTTACCTTTGAATGGTATCCAAAGCTGAGGCCACTTTTTCTTTTGTGGAATTTCCTGCTTTTTTGAAGCAATAGGCAGCAGAAAAATAAATCCTTTCTTGGAAATACTTATTCCCTTGTTCTTCCCATTCCAAAGAAGAAGAATGTTTTACAAAGGAAAACTCACCAACATCTACAAGAGCACAATTCATTTAATGATGATGAGATTTTTTTTGGGGGGGAATCATTAAGTGGTTAGTACTAAAATATTATATTTAAACCACCCAACATATTATGCTGACCAAATTCCAAACTACTAAATACACATTTTTGCAGCTGTATAAAACATTAGCCAAGCATCGCATAAAACCTTTTTCTTCATCAAAATCTTCTGCTGTTGGAGTCCTAACTAGATTCAAGACTCTCAAAAATTCAAACATTGGTTTTCTTGCTGTCACATCTTCATCAAAGATCCATAATCTAGACTTTGCCCTTGTCACTGCGGTGTATAGATACTTTAATTCAGTATTTAGTTGTTTATGTTCTTCCTTATCAAACTCCAGGAGTCTTGGTCTATATGGCTCTTAACAATAGGTAGAAAAACAAAGGTAGAATGAGAACAAATTATGAATTACACCAACATTGATTATTGCCAAGAACATTTTTTTTTTTTTAAATATCTCTCTCAAAATTTCAGGTGAACCTTTAAAATGATTCTATGATTAATCAATACACATATAATCTAAGTTATTTTAATTTTAAAATATGTGATGAAAATTGAATGCAAAAATCTGAATGAGCTGCAACATAAAATACTGTATAGTGTTAGCATTACCTAGATTCTTGACTTCATATTTGTTTGTTTTGTCTCTTTTGTCACACCACACACAGTCATTTAGATAGTCTGTGACTACACGCCATATCTCATTTTTCTTAAAATTGTAGAGAAATAAATTGTTTTATTAAACTGGAATTTCATTATGATAATTAAACATCTCAATATAATGTGCAAAGTCACGAAATATGAATGAAATTGGCCCCAATCCCCCCCCCACCCCCCTGCGATTTTTGTATTTGCCTGGTTTTCTCATGAGGAGCCTCTTAATCCTCTTTCCATCGCTGTGAAAGAGGTGGTGTGCTACAACCTTTCAACATTAGTGTAGACAGACCTATAATACAAAATTATGCTAACCTTTGAGTAACTGAAGATGTTATACAACAGAACATCATCAAATTCTAGTCCTTTGGCTTCAAATATAGTGTGGGCCAATTCTATGGGCAACTCCTTTGGTAAGGCTTTCTTAGCATCCTCATTGGCTACCAGAATCACCTGACTTGCACCAAATTGTATATCTCCAGACAGACCTTTCCCATCCTGAAGAAACAATGCAAGTTGACTAAAAGAGGATGACCGAAGAAATACTGGTTTGGTACCAGCAAAAAAACCATGATCTCTCTCCAAGGCATCAAAGGAAGTTGGAAAGAATTTTTTTCATTAGGTCAATGACACTTGCTGCAAGGTCAAGGATGCCTGAATGTGATCTGTAGTTGGTGCTCATAGTAAATAATCTTGGAACAATAGAATTGTTCCTAGAAATATGATTCCTCTGCTCATTTTCGATGTAAAACATCCTTTTGAGGTCTTCAAAACGGAATGAAATTCCCCTCATGATACACTGTGCTGTGTCACCAGTAAGAAAAATATTATTTGGACATTCACAACAGCAAATCAAAAACCAGAGCTCTGACTGAGTAAAGTCTTGCGTTTCATCCACATATACTTCATTTAGCTTCCAGTTTTTGTGTGGATATTTATTCAAGCGCTGATAAAGATCAAAAACTAAATCACCTGAATCAAAATAAATGTTTTCTCTTTTGATTTTGTGGTAAGCAAGAAAACAGTCATACACCTCATCTCTATTTCCAACAAAATTAGGAGCTTCTTTTTTGCCAAGGTCTACATACTCAGGTCTACTCAAAAATCCTTTAACAGAATCCAGAGCCTGTCTTGATCCAAGAATAAAAGAGCATATTTCAATCCAAACAAGTTCAGGTGACTTGATGCTACCCTTTATTCTCTCCCACATCTCATTCAAGAATACATCATATGTAAGTTCTTTTCTGTTATTGCTGTTATTTGGCTTCAATCTTTTAGCTTTAGCAGATTTAGTTTCGTCATCTTCATCAACATAGCTATTCACCAATGAAGCATTGATTGCATCTCCCCAACCCTGGATTTTATCTTTAAGTGTTCCATCTTCATTTCTTTCAAAAAAATAAGGTGGTGGCAGCATGTAATCCAACATCAACAAAAATCTTCTCCAAGTAACAAACAAAGGAATATTTTCTTGGAGGACTGATTCAAGGCTAAAATTTGAAAACAAGTTTATATGTTAGATCAAATTCATTGTAAACATATCTTTTAAAATGACATTTCAATTTCCATTGAAGAAGCAAACAATTTAACAGTACCAGCTGACAATTTGATATTAAGAAGTGAGAAAGCCACTCTGAATAGGTTCATTTTTGCTAATTAAAAACAGAACCTATTCAGATTGGCCGGGTTTCTTTCTTCACCAAAAATGCGTTAACAGCTTTAAACACAAGTTTTTGATTTATGTAGAAGTCTTTATTTATTTGTTCTATAGTTATAAACTTGCATGTTATATTTTTACTTTTACTTCAAATAAGTTATGATGTATATTTGTGTGCAAGCATAACATTTAAGTAAATTTACATCTATCATTATGATTAGATGATTCTATCATTTTCATTATGCCCGGTTCCCACTGTCACGATATTAGAGCCGATAGCGACACCCAGTGACGTACGTCTAGTCTTCTTTTGTATTTGTGTGTATTCCTCTGGCCTTTCTATCGTCTTCCTGTGTGTTCGTTGGGCATTAGCCTTCTTCGTCTATACAAGCGAAGCTGCCCCGAACATTTTATACTGTTTAAAAATTTCGGGGCACTCGTGTCATTTTGCCACGAAGATGACAAGAAATTTTCATCGGCTCTCATCGTGTCACCATTGGCTCTAGTATCGTGACAGTGGGAACCGGGCATTACACAGAAGCCCAAAGCTATCACTGATTCAATCAACATACTTGTATGATATTGTTTCTCGTTTGTCCGCCATGAAATCTCTTGATTCCTTTTGTGACTAACACAAACCATAGAATTCCTTTTTAACTTCTGAGCAGAGTACTGGATTCTTGGTAATATACATCTGATAGAGACCAGTCTTCTCTGTATTTCCTCCTCCTGATTCTAGATGTAATAAATGAACGAACAAAGGAACAAACACAAAGATAAATAATAGAATTAATAAACAAATGGATTAACAGATCAACACATGAATGAATGAATGAATGAATGAATGAATGAATGAGTGAATGGATGGATGGATGGATGGATGGATGGATGGATGGATGGACAAATAAAGTAAAAAACAAATGAATGAACTGTTTATTGACTAAATAATATAACAATACGGTGATGAATAGGGCGAATGAAAGAAAGCTTACCCCATTCACTTAGTGTTTCAATGTGGCTTACATATCCTAAAAAATGGCGCCACAATCTGAAAAATTATTCTTGTATTAATGCTTTGCACAACAGAAAACTTGTGCTATTTATGATTACCAGGTTTTATCTCGCATAAATATGAGCTACTTAACAGAAAATTATGACGGAAAAAGAGGTGAAGTGGACCCAGGACATTTTGTAATTACCTGTATAGACAGCATGTTGTTTTCCCTGTTCCACTTCTTCCATGTACAATGATGGGTGCAGGCTCTGAAGTTTTTATCTGAATTATATCCTCCTCAAGTTCAGTGGTTGAGAATGGAAATATGACATCAATTTGAGGATTTTCTAGCATGTACCATAATCCATCTAAGGTTGAAGTGTAGAACTTCTTGATGAGAGATCCTGAAGAACTCACATTAGCTGCTGGAGAACATATTTTTATATTAATGGCAGATTCTTTACCTTTTCTGATGGATTCTTCTATCTTTTTGATAGACCTCTGTAGATGATCATGTTGAAGAACTATGTCCCAGATTTTAACAAACTTCATTTCTTCTCCATCTGAACCTTGAACATATCTACTATCAGATGAAAAGTTTTTTTGCCAAAGAATTCTTGCACCTTTATCAATTTTTGTCTCAAACAACGTAATTTCAGTACATGATAATTGTTTAACCATATTTATGTGTGGCAGCCAATCCCCTTTTACTAGTTTTTTTATCTTGCCAAATATTCTTTTCTTGTAAGCTTGGCTGACTTTCTTACTTTCAAGAACTTTCAAAGCCTCATTTGTTAGTTTAAACTCCAAGACTCCATCATGCATGTAATTATCCTCAGAAGGCTCTTCATCAGAATGATTATCAGATTCAGTTTCGTCTTCATTAAACAATTCTTGTCTGCTACGACCTGGCAAAATTGGCATTTCATTCTGACTTTCCAAATATGTATCTTCTCCCCCTCCATCTGCAGTAAACGTGGAATCTTCTCCTTGTGCTATAGAGTTTGGAGTGGAATCTGCTTCATGTACTGACAAGGGATCTTCTTCAGTGTTTGAGTTTTCAACTCTGACAAAACTTGGAGGAGATTTTGTCAAATCTAGTGAATCAATCAGGTGTTGTATCCTCTCTCTACAAGCTTCACCCCCTTCCTCTGAACTAGCATTCTTAGAAGCCATTTTGTTGTCTAGAGAAATGAGATGAAAAAGAAAATTTCCGCTTGGATCTGTCTTAAAATTGTATGATTGCCAGATAAAAATACTTACCATTATCAGTATTATTATACTGCAGTATCACCACTTTACGTCTTGGGGGATTACTTAATACATCATAATAGTGCTACTCTGCCTTTTATTCACCAAAGGCAGACATATGAATTATTATAAAAACATAACAAAGCTATACGTACCTCATATATATATTATATAAATCAGAAACATCTCAACATTCAAAAATAGGTTTAATGATCTATCCCTATAACAGATGTACTGCTGTATAAGCCTTTCTCCTCGTATTCGATTTTTTACAGTATGTTATGAGGTGTATTGATCTAGGTCATATATGAAAGAGACTTTATTTTCATAGGCTCGTTTACTTCAAGGCTTAACACTCCAGTGAGCATTGGTGTGGTATATGGAACAGTATATACCACACGATATAAGTGTCATAATTATAAAGTTGTTTTAAAGAATACAAATTATACTGGTTCCCGAGGGCGGGTACAGCCCAAAAATACCCTTATTAAGAAAGACTTGAACATTTTTAATCTCCCAACATTGTACTGAAAAAAATCATTTTTTTCTACCTTTAAGCAGGGACCAGAGGTCTTTCTGCAAGTGACACCACCATAGGTCTTTCTGAAAGTGACACCACCAAAGGTCTTTCTAAAAGTGACATCCCATAGATCTTTCCCAAAGTGACACCACCATAGATCTTTCTAAATTATATAATTTGATCAAATGTCTCTGACGCTTTTGGGCTATTTACTCATCAATGCTATTATATTTCGCTGCCTTAATAGTTTAAAAAAGTGTGCATGCAATTGATTGATTCTGATATCACATGCTCTAAAGTGTCAGTTTTCCAGTCACATTCTTTTAAGGAAATGGTCATAAAAAGGGAGAAGAATATTTAACACCTGTCAAAGTCTTTATTTTGATTGTATAGCTTTTTATTGAAAACTGTGAATTTTTTAAGATAAGCTACATATCTATTTTTTGTCAAACCTACAATTTATGATCATTCCATGTTCTTGACTATTACATAAAATGTAAAAAATGAACATTCTTTTGTTCCTGGTAAATTCTAAAATGTTAGTACAATACAGCTACTACATCCTGTTAAATAACATGCTATACATATATATATTTATATCATGTTATTTATTATATACCTGCAAGTATTTTAAATATCATGAATATGATCTTGTGATATAAATAGTCTCTGAAATAAAATTTGTAAGAATTATTTCAAAAAAGGTATTATCTTCTCCAAAAAATATTGATGGGAGCTTTACAGATGTATCATATCAAGCCAAAATCTCAACATGGAGGTTGGGCTGAATAGTAACTATAAACCAGTGAACATCTGTCATAAGAAAATTATATGTTATCTTAATGATTGAGAGTGAAGGGGGGGTGAGGGTCTAATTGTGGGTTTTTTTTACATGCATAATTGAGTCACAAATAATGATTTCAATTAAAATAGTGATATGAAAGTATATATTATGGCTTCAGGACATCCTTTGCCACAGTTTGATAGTACTCATGTTTCTCTTCATATGATTCCTAATAAAATTTAGACCATCATTCCCCCTTAAATTGATAAAAAATATGATACTACATTGTAATTAAAACTGCAAAAAACCCTGATATCATCACAGAATTAACAAAGCATACTTACTTACAGAATAGAAATCAGGTCAAAAACATTTGAAACATTTATTTCAAGATAACAAATGCATATTAAAACATGTACAAAAATACGCAAACCACAATAAATTGATTTTAAATTCACTAATAAACAATCATCAGAACACTGATGATGACTATGGAATATAGTTGAAATATTAACATGTGTTAGACTTAATACATATCAAGCAATGATAATTGATATTAGGTGTTATCTGTTGTTTATTTTCTGAAGTTTTCAGTTGGCAAAGGAATATATTCACTAGTTAATCAATTTTTGAACTTTTGGTAGTTGTGAAGCTTTTGAACTTTTGCAACCTTGCCTATGAGGTAAAAGTTACAATTTGTTTACAGTATTATTCCAGTGTAAGGATTGGTATAATCCTTTTCATTAAAGCATAGCATTTTACAATGTGGCTTTAATTTTTGTATGCGATAAAATATCAAATTAGCTCTACCCTTTTCTAAGCAGTGCTTTGTTTGGCACCAGATTCAAGCATTTTCTCAAGGTCACTGACCGCCCCTATTGTTGGAAAGGCTGATGCCTGAACCAAGGATGAATATAATTCGAATCATCATCATGAATGTCCAATCATAGAATTCACTTATGAGTCCATACTTTAACTCAGTATGATATGTACCCCAAAGCAAGTCTGCTAAAAACAAGCCTATACATGTACATGAAAATATAAAGTTTTGATTTATTTCCTCTTGTGACACTGGCTGTATTGGTTTGTCAAAATGTTGTTCTAATTTTCCTCTAGTACCCACCTCATTTCTCTTCAAGTTATCCTGCCTGGCATTAGTTTGAGACTTTAAGGGAACAACATGCTCCTTCCCTAGTCTTTCTCTGATGAAGGGGTTCAACTCTTCACTTATCTCCAGTTCATTCCCTCCATTCCACTTACATGAAAGGAATTTGTCATTTTTTGCTCTGAGAAATCTGACAACTTCCTGATACAACTTTAACTTTGTTGGATTATGTGATAATCCAAGAAAAACATTCTTGATGTGAGGTGGAAAGGAATTGTAATCATATCTTGAAGGGAACTCGTGCAAGCCACAGAAAAATTGGAGCGCTCTTTGGTGTACATGATCAGAAGTTCTGGACTGTAACACGTTGAAGATCAATACCAATGCCAAGGTTAAAAGTTTCTCACATATATCAAAGTTTGTCTCAGAAATCTCTGCAAAAGCTATGCAAATTGGACCGTTACTTATTTCATCCTCTCTAGATCCTGTCATAAGGGTAATTAACATAAGCAAACACTTTTGAAAATTGGCCGCATCTCGTTCTGTCATTTCATGGTTTTCAATACAGTGAAAGAAACCGGCATATTTGCCTTCCAGCTTGTAAACATAGTCCCAAAACTGTATGTTTTCAACAAAATTGCTCGGAAGGAAACAATATTCTTTTGAATGCCTCATCATCAGACAGATAGCAAGCACTGTGTTTGTTTCCAAGACTTCCAAAAACATTTCTTGTGCAAACAGACCCCATGTATCTTTTGCATAGGTCAAAAAACGAATGTTTCCTTCAAGCCATTTCATGGGATCAATAACAGGCATCTCCCCTAAAAGGTGGAAAAAACATGTAGTTTTTTTGTGAAATTATGAATTAAGTGGCAATGGTAAGAAAGGAAAAATATGCGCACATTTATTTTAATAGATGTTATTTGATTTTATTAGAAAGAATGATACACTTAAAATAATGTTAATCCTTATATAATTTTATGGACAAGAAACTTTTTCCTAAATAGAAATCAAAAAGTTAGAGTCAACATGATAAAATGTGTTGATGATATGTAATATGTAATAAGATGTAATTGTTTATTACGAAAATTAGCTAATAGAATAAAATGCAACTATCCATTGTGTGGAGAGGAGGCCTAGAGAGGGATATCATACAAGGAGCAGTGGAAGGGAAAAGGAGACGGGGAAGACCAGAAACAGCATGGTTCCAAGATGTTAAAAATTGGACAGGGTATGGATTGCCAGCAGCTTCAACATCAGCTGCAGATCGAAGGGGTTTGCGTGAACTCATGAGGGCCACCAAAGCGCTGTTCGCACCATCGGACTGAGAGAGAGAGAGAGATCCATATTGAATTGGATTAAAATTGTCAGATGGTGCTGAACAGTTCATTTCAGTTAACATTTAAATTTCTAACAGAGAATATAATTCATCAAACATACTATCAAAATTTTCCTTGACTTTTTTTTTTTCCTCAAGTTGAACCAGAGTCTTTGCTGCTTGACCACAATTTGGGTGTCTTTCAAGAACATATTTCATTTTAGCCTTCTCCTTGATTTTATAGTAATGCTTTGCTCCAGTTGTGCATATACTGGTTAATTTATTTTCCTTGACAGCAGCTTCAGAATTCCCAGATTCCTATGTGAAAATTGAATTCAAATTAGCCTATTACAAGTCTATAATTATATTTTCTAGTTCTACCAACAGATGGATCCATATTTCTTGATATTTGGCGCAATAAAATACCAAGTTTTACTAAATATAATTTGACTTGAAATGGATTGGCCCTCTGTTAATTAGGGTAAAATATTTCCATTTTTTAATTCCAAAACGAAGCCAAAAAATAAAGTGGAGGGAGGGATTGAATTTGGGTTAGTTGAAGTATTGAAAGATATTGATTTGTTTTGTCTGATTTAACAAAACATTTTTTCTACCTGCATCGTTAGAAACTCTTGTTTGCACCTTTCCGCTGCTATATCATACATTTTCAATTCGATCATAATCTCAACAGCCTTGCGTTCCCCCTCCTGTTGTACACGTAATCTCACAATATCTTTCATAATATTGTGTTTTTTGTAGATACACAAAGCCTCTTCATTCTGTGAAGTATAATGCAGAGGCTATATGTAATACTTGGTAAAACTGTTATTCCCCCCTCCCCTTGACCTTGTCCTTGACAAAATTATATGGAAACAAGAATATAGATGATACTAAAGCCCAGATAACATTGCCAATTGTAAAGCACTGGTTTAATTTTGATTAAAGCTTCTTTGAAACACTTTAAAAGTCTACAGTCTAAACACAGTTGCAATGATAAAGTTTTTCTTCTTGAAGTCTATCAACGCATCTTTTTGAATCAATTTCAACACTATTCTCGAATGAAAAGGTGTGTCTGGAAGCAAATTCAAACCAAATAATGAAGTCATTTCAACCAGAAGGGTTTGAAAAATGAATTTAAATCGATTTTAATTTTTAATCGATTTGAAAAGGTGTGTCTCATCACACTCAAGGTCATTTCAAGTTGCTCAAAGGATTCTGAATTTGTATTTAATATTAAAGCTAGATCTTTGCTAGAGAAATCAACAATGTAAGCTGACCTCTACAGTGCATTTATAATGTACTCACCCTCTCCAATTTTTCCAGCAAACTTCCAACTAATGATGGTTGTCTGGCACTTTCTAGACATGCTAATGCTTCTTGCATCATGCATCCTTCCAATAAGTCCTCAGCCGAATGCAGGTAGTCCTGTACTCCTGGTGACAACCTATAATAATTATTATTTAGAATTGTCTATATAACTATATAATAACTAAAAAGGATACATTTTAAGAATACCTATGGGGATATACTGTAACATGGAAAATCTGCTTCAAAAATAATTTCCTTATACAAAGATTATGAAGAGGAAGTCACATCCTTATAAGATTCGAAATAATAATTTTAAATGATTTTGTAATTTAGTAGGAAAATATGTCTCAAATTTCTTAATATTTGAGACAGCTTTAGCTCCAATCCATTCATAATGTTATATCTTAAGAGAAATCTCTTTAACCTTGTAATGGAATCCAAAGCTGAGGCAACTTTTTGTTTTATGGAATTTCCTGCTTTTTTAAAGCAATATGCAGCAGAAGAATACATCCTTTCCTGAAAATACTTATTCCCTTGTTCCTCCCATTCCATAGAAGAAGATTTTTTTAAAAAGCAAAACTCATTTGCATCTACAAGAATACAAAACATTTAATGATGATGAGATTTGTGCTTAGTACTTTAAGCAACCCAATCTGCTAAGATTGAAAATAATTGGCTACTGGCAAATCATATTTTTAACTTATCAAAGTGTATACTTTTGTATAATACATCTCAATATTGTTGAATGTATGAACAAAAATTCAAACAAAAATTGACATGTCAAAAGAACCCAAATTTCTATTTTCAGATATATTTTTTACAGGCATTAATGAACAAGATCAATAAAGAAATGGTACAAAATGGCCAAATACCAAATGACTACAGATATCGTTTTGCAGATACATAAAACATAAGGCAAGCATCACATAAAAGTATACCTTTTTCTTCATCAAAATCTTCTGCTGTTGGGATCCTAACGAGATTCGAGACTCTCAAAAACTCAAACATTGGTTTTCTTGCGGTCACATCTTCATCAAAAATCCACAAA
>JAVSBT010126322.1:4352-15012 GCA_033118115.1 Pharyngocirrus eroticus
TACCTACAGCAACTGAAAACAGAGTACTATTTTCATTATGAGTTATTTTGTTTGAGTTTAACCTTTCCGAGTCAACAATTGATATCTAAGGCCATGCAAAAGCTTTAGTTGAAATTCCAAGCATAATAATCTGTAAAAGGAAAACTTATCAATCATATCAAGCATCATGAAAACTAAGTTGTTCACAATAGAAAACATGTTGAGGCATTTCACATCGCTAGTTTAGTGTTCATTTCATCAATTTAATCCAATCCAATTTTATCAAAATAATCCTTGTCAGCTGTAATAATTCAATTTTACTGTGTGCTCCCAGAGTCTTCAATATGTTCTTGTTTGGTAAATAAACTAGCTTTTATGCTACCTTATAGCTGAAAGAACATCAGGAATTTATTGGCACAAATATGAAGAAACTGTTTTTTGTCGTTCTACTCCAAGAAAAATGTAATATGATGGATTAGTGTTTTTTGGTTCAGTGACATGGGCGTCAAGTCTCCGCTGAGAACATTACCTAAAAAGCATTGAAAAATACCATTGCTCTTGCAATGTTATTATCATCTCTGAACCTAAAACTTTTGATGGTGTAAAGTAAAAATTGCCTCGCTCAAGAGATCACTTACCACAGATGTTATCTTTGACCCGTCATATCATTTTAATGTTTTCTTTCAAAAGCTTCATTTCAGGAACAATTTTTAAAGCTTGTTATACATTTACAGAATATATCAAACTACCTAAATGTTGATAGGTCAAACTAAATATGCCATTTTTTGTAATTTTGAGATATAGACATTCTTGCATTATGGCATCTATTTTGTACTTAGCCATAGCATTCTCGGCAGAAAATTAGCAGCCACTGCTATACATAGTGCCTGTAAAAAATGGAGAAAATGTATTTTTCAACCCATAATCTGATTATTTTTACAATTTGTGTACATCATAGAGTACAAATAAGAAGGTTAAAAACCCCTAAGGATTTGGAATATCAAATTTATCAATGTACTTACAGCGACTGCTGTTGTGTGTTGTTTATTATTTTACAGATGGTAAAGCTTATAAGAGGACACTATCTAGAGTTAAAAAAGAAGAAGCCTTAATTTCAAAGAGCTTTTCATCTGTTCACAATATAAAAAACATACTAAAATATTCATGACATGAATTTATGTTGCAGTTATGTTTTTGTAAAGATAGTGATAATTTCAAAGAGCTCTGTATGCATTCTATTTAAATATTATTTAATAGTTTTTTGTTCCTGTTCCTAATCTTTGCTGGTAAACATTCTACCTTTGTGTAGTGATTATATCAGTACCAGCGGATAATTTGATATTAAGAAGTAAGAAAGTACTGTGTATGTTTAATTAATTATTGCCTGAAGATGTAAATGTTATCTACGAAAATGTGAAAATAATTTCAAAATGAACTTATTCGGAGCAGCTTTCCAACTACTTTGAGTAGTGAATACAACCAATCAAACCAGTTGTTGCACTGATTTAAGGACATAGTAGTCTTTAACAAAACTTGTTTATGATTACAACATTAAAGTCCATTCTTTCACCAGTATCACAGAATCTCCAAAAAGGAGATATTTATCAACCCTAATAACTTACATGTAATTTTCTATTGCTTTCAGTATGTCGAGTTTAGAATTAACAAAGGCGTTTTAGGGTTAAATAAGGAAGTATCCCATAAAGTCATGGAGGTCAAAGGTCCGGTGGTGGCGCCACACTCAACAAAACATTGTCATGAACTTCATAAATATTTAAAGGTTCCTGTAATGCCACCAACTTTAACAGATATTTGCAAGGTGATAGAACTATATTATGTTCTTCAGGTAAGATTTGACTTTACGTATCTTTCCTATTCTACTTAAATACTTTGCATCCATGCATTAGCATTAATGGTATTGGTACCAGATTGGAACATTCTAAAAATGAGAAAAATGGTAATTCATTTAGGATCAGAAGCTTTCTATGAAGTGCTGGTTCGTGGGTCTGTATTATGCAGATAACAAATATTTGCCTGAGAAGAAGTATGCAGATTAACTTTTATCTGGATCTTTTACTCTGGACATGTAGCGACTCTTCTGAATGAAATTCCCAAAGATGGCCCAGGCATAACGGTGTCCTTGAACAAAAGTCCCATACTTAATTGAAACTAAAGGATAGAGTTGCCTCAGACTAACTAATCCCATTAAGCATTTGCCCAATCATGACTTTTTCAGTTATTTTCGCATTCTTTAGTCTTTAATCCAAATGCATTCATCAATGTCATACAACCAAAGCTCCCATAATCTTCCCTAGGACTCATTCCACATAACATAAACTAATAGATTTCACATTTGTGAAAAGGAGGTTTAGTCACATGTGCCCCAATTTGAAATTTTACAATACATGAAAGACAGAGACTTCAGTTTAATCTTCTCCTAAACAACATTTTCATATTTTTCAGGAAGGTAAAATTAATTACATTTTTCTCTTTGGTATTAAACAACAAAAAAAGATTTTGGATCTGAAACACAATTTGTCATTTCAAAGATAATGTCAAATAAATTATTTTTAAACTGTCAATGCAAACTTTATGAAGGAAACCATGCAAACAAATGGTAAATGTTTGTACATGTACATGTTTTCCAGGTTGCACTGGTAATGGAGAAATCTGGTGAAGATTTACATATGGATTTTGCTTTAGACGTTGCTACAGTTCCTTTCCGAATCCCTAACAACCCAGCACCTGAAGTACTATTTGGTAAGATTAGTTTGAATTTTGGCAAGGAGTAGGAAACTGAAACTATGTATTATACAGTTTAATATCCAAAATGAAATGATCAATCTATTCATTATTTTTACTTATTTTCTTTAGACAAGGCAGCAGACAATGTGGAAGGTGGGATATATGTTAGTCCAGAATTTCAATTGGGTCAAGTGTATGACGGGACTTGTAATGACACTGAAGAAAGTACACTTTTATATACCCCTGTATATCCTTATATAGGCCAAGGAACAAGTCCAGTCAAAAAAGATACAAACAATTCTCATCCAATCACAACACAGCCTAGTGCTTCCCAATCAATGGAGTTGACTTTGGATGACATTGACAAGACATCTGATGGAAAAGAAGTAACCTCTGAACAAATGACAAGTGTATAATATTCCATGGTAAAATAGTATAACAATCCCGAAAATAGTAATTTTCGTGTTTTTTTATTCTACGAAGGTTCATAACAAGTTTGCTACATCGTCAGGTATATAATGAAAAAAGGAACAAACTCCTATATATATATATACATTGGACATATCATGTACAAAAAAAAGAAATTTATTCAAACCAACTGTTTTAAGACTTGCTTAATGAATAGAAAATGGTACACCATTATGTTATGTACTGTACAGCAAATATGAGAAAAGGATGAATATCAAATTAATATTTATCAAAAATGCATTTCTCACTGTCAGAGAAGAATTATCCAGTGCTGTTCTTGACACCAAAACATCGATAGGGCACAAGGGATTGGGCACAACAAAATATTTAATAACAGTGGTTTCAAGTAAATGGAGAACATTTCAAATCTACAAAATATTTTTGCAGATAAAGAAATGCAATCTGGGTAGAGACAAGATACTAGAGCTATTTTCTGCAATGAAAAGGCAGACAGTATCACCGTACCAGAAACTTACAGGACTCCTTATTCAACCTAAAATATCAAAGTCAGATTAACTTGGATTTCCAATTAATTGTTTTATCATCCTTTACTATTAGCAAAGATATTACTGGTATCTATCATCACTGGTTCCAAAATCCAAATTAAGAAAAATGTGTTTCTTAATCCATGACTATGTTGTTCAGATACATATTTGATCAAGCATATTATTCTCTTGCACATTGAAGTGTATAAGAGTTCATCAAAATTTGTCAAGTGAATCATACATCCTAAAGATCACAAATCGTGAAATTTTATGTCATTAATTACTGCTTGCATGAGGCAGGTGCTTTATAAGTGTCAAATGATAGAATGTAAAGCTCATAAATAAATCAAATCTATCAAAGAAATTTTCATCAAATATAAAAGCACAAGACTGTAAATTATTTGTATGTGTTTGTATCAAGAATTTTAATTTCAATAGTTGTATAAATGTATATGTTTACATGTATAATATGACGTTGCTCTTAGAGTTAATGTACTTGGCAAAAGATGTGTGCTTTGCTGCTATTGCACATATGCAGAAATACTGTAAAAGCATCAGCTGGATTATTGTGTCCCGTTTTCTGTGGTGTCTTTTTTGCATGTAGTTTGATTTTCATGTGCCAGAAACCTGGTGAATGACACAGGTATCTTTTTCTATTTTTCTTTGAAGTTATTCATCAATTCACAGACAATAAAAGAGGTCCAAAATAATGAAAATGTGTGTACTAGAATGTGGATGTTTGTGTCATATTATGCGTTCCTACTCAAAAGAGATTCACTAGGTCCCTCTGGTATAGCAAGACTCATGCACACAATCAAAATTTGTACTAGGTATGCTAATAGCCTTGGATATTCAGTGGTCAACTTACTTGTAGCATCCCCCCCCCCCCCTTTATTGTTTGGAGAATTTTTAAAATATGGTAGAAATCTAGATTTAAAATATATTTTTTCATGCTATTGAAATATAGGCTAAATTTTAACTATCACCACCATTCTGTATACATAAATGTGAGCTTGATACAGTCCCTACTCCGTTTCAATTTTCATGTTTTGCATTTGTGTGAAATTCTACCAATGTACATGTAAGTCAAATAACTGTGTTTTCAATAAAAATAATAACAAAAGATATGCTGTATGTCATGGATTTGTTTTCTATCCAAATAATTAAGAACACAAACACGACCACAAAATGTCAACAAATAATAGAAAAAAACACTAAATTATCAAAAATCCATATTTATTCCATATATAAAAAATTAGATTTCTTGGTCAGAATTACTGTCACTACTATAATCTAAACAAAGAAGATTTGTTTTTTTCAATTGATCAGGACTAATCCTTATTCTTGTCCTAGCTGGTATTGGATCACAATGTAAATCTTCATTTGAAGTAGGATGATCTTTGCTATAACAGTTAGAATCATTCAGATTTTGTGAAGAATTGAATGACTTACTCCACCCTTTACTGTCACCAGTACCCTTTAGGGTAGGTTTTTTACTCACAGTTCTATGACAAGATTCAGACTTGAATTCAAGTGGCAGGTCCATATTAACATTTGGCACAATCACAACTTTATTTTCTATCTCTTTTTCTTGAGCATATTTTTTTTCCAATTCAGATGCCATGATAGGTAAGGCAATCCTCTGAAATTTAGCAGTTTTTATTTCTGCTGGGTCACATAATGAGTCTGCAGTTTTATCAACATTATCATGTTTTCTTTTTCCACCATAAGCTCTCTCCTTCCAGGGTACTATTTCTTCATTTGGATTTAGAGTTTTCAGTTTCTGTACAAAGGACCTATATTCTTTCTTCAACCTATTAATTTCTTCTTGAAATTCTTTTATCTTTCTATCTGGATAACAAGGCACCTCCATTTGCTTAATAAAAATAGAAAAAGTCAAAACAGTGTACTCAATACTAGTAAAACTATTGCTATAATTCATATTATCTTGAAATGTTTAAAGTTACACTATTTTTCAAAAGTAATACAAATACTAGCAAAAAATACAGTTTCCATAAGTATTTTTAAAATTTAAAAATCCACTACAAAAAATGATGTAAGTTAATTCTGAAATTACTTGAAAGAACGTTATTATGAAGAGATCTATAAATTGTAAGCAAGCAAAAATATGCTCACATAAAGGATATATATAATTTGTAATCAGGGGTCAACATAAGAGCATGTCCATAGGTCAAGGACTACCAGTTGATCCACAGTTTTTCTTACTGTCTCAGGTATAAAGAAATGTTTATAATGGAGATAGGCAGAGACAGTGGAATCTAAAATATCAGACAGTGAAGTTTGGGTCCATGAGTAGATTTTTTTCCAACAGGTCTGTATGGGACTTAGGAAAAACGATTATGTTGACCCCTGTTTTTTGCTATGAAATTGTCAAAGACCAAAGATAGGAAGCAATCATTACCATGAGATTGAAGTTTAGATCTTTCTTTATGGATGGCAGCCATTGTTTCACCTCTTCTGCTGTCCCTAATGTTATCTAAGTATCAAATAAATAATAGATCTTCTTTATGATAAAGTACAATCCTTTGAGATTTCATTTTTGTAACGACTGTTGCAGGTCAAAGTTTTGGTAAAGTTTCAACAATTGTTTTGGAATGATACATTTAGTGATTGTACTGTATAGAAATTGAGTAGACGAAAGGTTCCTAGACCTGGCTTTGAACACAGACCATGTGATCCACAGTTTACCTCTAGACTAAAAGGTCCTCACATTAAAGCCTGTTAGTAAACGCATGAATTGTCACACTACTCTCCTTCTTTCTGAGGTTTCATCCCTGAAATATCACCCTACCCTATCTACCCAGGTTAATCAAGTTATAAAACCAGGTTATTGTATGGCACCAATTGTAAAAAAATTGAGTAGCAGAAGGTTCCTAGACCAGGCTTTAGACTCAAGACCATGTGAGCCATACCTCTAGAATAAACCATATAGGCTTAAATTGTTACACTACTGATTTGTAGATGATAGTAATTAAATATTTTTTGTGGAAAGATAAACTCATTTCAAATGTGTTATGCTACTAAAATAAAAGCAACTCAGCCCAATGAGCCAGTACGCTAATTATGTGTGATAGTTTTTATTTAATTATTATTATTATGGCCATTATTTTCTATGTTAGGCCAAAATAAAAAATACCTATGTTTGTGGTTGAGCGCCCAGGTGGTTTCTGTCTCCCGCTTCACCCGGCCAGCATTTAGGATTTTTTTTATCATTTCCTTTTTAAACATTCTAAAACTATAGATATATCCTTCATAGATCCTCATTTTCACTAAAAACTCTATGTTCAAAGGTCTCCAATTACGGCATTATTATACATGCATTAACTGTTTATTAATGAACTTTATTGTGATAAAAATTGTGGGCAACAAACTCATGAAGTTTACTGTAAATAAAATATAAAAAATATTCATCCTTTCAGCAATACTTTTTCTCTGCCAAGTTTAATCCACAAACTACTCTTGGTTGACGTTTGATAGTGTTGCCCTCCATTATCTTACAATTTGTCACCTTGTTTGAATGGGTAAAAAAAAATCCTTTTCCCTCCCTCATGAGATTTTTTTCAGGCATGAGGTCAAACACAAACATGTGTTTTTTAAATACCTGCCTTAATGAGCTATTTTTCTATGACGTTTCAAGCATAACTACATTTTGAAATATGTTACATTATTTGACAATTTGTAAAATGATTTACAAACCAGTTTGGGCCTCTTGGGATTTTTTTTCAGTTCATCTGGAAAAAAGAGAGAAAGTCGAGAACAACTAAAACGGAAAGTTCATTTCTTTCAAAATAATAAAATATGAGCTTTTTATACCTATCATTCCAAATGACATGGTGGAATTATTTGTCTTTACAAACAATAAGAAGTCTTGTTCCTGGGCACTTACAAATGTCCCTTATTATCACCCACTCATTAAAAGGGCACCCTGCTTATTGTTTCTATTACAATGACCCTTAATTCATCCTTCAACAAAAACATAAAAATACCTTCTTTTTGTTGTTGTAATATCAAACGATTCAATCTGCAATAATGTTTTTCTTCGTTTCGAGCCATGACTTGGACTTGGTCTCAGTATCGGCCCTCTTTGACTGACCGAGTCTGATGTAAGTTTTCAATGTTATTGTCACGTCCCCCAACAACGTATGTCCCCCTTGGTCGTATTCCCATGGAATCCCACAGAACGATCGAGTAAATGTCAAGTGCGTACTGTTTTAAACGGTCATTTTTTAGGAGAAGTTGTATTTCCTCCCACAATGAGAATAAAACAGGTATTATGCCTTTTAACTATTATATTAACTCCAGGTGGCACTATGGTAGACGATTATGAACGTCCCCCATCCCTATTATAAGACCAAAAGACTTAGGTAGAAAAATATAGTTGGCAGAAGAGTTCTACTACTAAATAGCCCTTAGGGTGACCTTGAATACAATATATCCATAAATATATTTTGATTTCTCATTTTGTATTTTCATAAATTTAATATTCTTTCAGGGGGAGGTATATATTTTACTCAAGTAACACTTCAGTCTTCACATCTGATCAATTTCTTTTAAACAGAATCCTAGAAAATTGATAGATAAATATACAAAAGAAGATTTACAACTGGCTATGGAAAAAGTGAAATCAGGATGGAAAGTGGGGACAGCAGCAAAACTGTACTCCATTCCTTATATGACTCTTAGGGATAGATGTAGTGGAAAAAGTAAACATGATAAAGGTGGACATCCACCAACTTTGCCAAGATATATAGAAGAAAGAATGGTTATACTGTTGAAAGAAATTAACATGAAAGGATATAGTATATCAACAGCTCAACTGGTTGAATTAGGAAATAATCTGTGTCAAAAATTGAAGCTTAAGGCAAGAAGTGGACATTTGACAAGACGGTGGAAAGAGGGGTTATTGAAACGCTGGCCAGATCTTCATGTGTCAAAAGTGACGAACACAAGCCCCCAGAAAATGAATCGTCTGCTAAAGAGGATTTTGAAAGTTAAGGTAATTCTTATTTTGTACATGTCTTTCCCAAATATTATACAAATGGACATAAATCAAAGATCTTCAAAAGTAGAATTCAGTAGATGATTGAATAAGGAAGTCAAATTTCTCATACTAATTCAAATTGAAAATAATTCTTCTCTTGCCAGGATTTTTTCAAGATGGAATGTAAAATTGACAAAGATTGTGCAATCAAGATTTTAGAATGCTAGGACTAAAAATTCAAATGTTCAACACCTATGGAACAATTTACAATGTATAGTCAAGTGTTAATTGTTGTTAAAATAGGGTATATACCATGACCTATGATATATACTATCTTGGTTACAAAAGACTAGTCCCAAGTGCCATAAATTCAAGCACAAAGAATCAAATGGTTTTTGAAATACATTTTATTCAGACTATGTAAAATATGTTAGTATTCCTTCTTTTTTTTACCAGAGTGATCACAAAAGAAAATATTACAAATTTGATTTAACAAGTTCATACTTTCTGTAATATCTTGCTGTATACATGATATAAAACTTGTAATAATACATTTCATGGATTCAAATAGTATTTGCAGAAGGAATGTGCAAGCACTGTACAAGTATGCCTTGGGAGAAAAGCCAAATAACTATTTAAAAAAAGTTGTACTCCAATGTTGGACTATTTTTAGTAAATTTCTGAGGTTTAATTCTTTTCTTGCAGTAATTAAATCCTTTTGAAATGTCAGTTAAAATATGTATTGAAATACATATAATTCTTGTTCAAATTTATGGGACATAAAACATACTGATGTGTGTTTTTGTTTTGTAATTGATTACAGGTTAAGGATGTGTTCTTTTTTGTTTAGATGAGACACTGTTAATTGGCAGATAATTCCTTTATATGGTTGACAAATATGACTGAATAAAGAAAAATCATTGTTTTCAAAGTTAAGTTTAGTCAATGAATACCTTATGACAGAAATTATTTTTACAGTGGAATAGTGTTTATGCACTGGCACCTGGTTCTCTTTGTACAGCCCTGAATACAAGAAAATGAAATCCCACTAAACAAGTCCATCAATAGTACATCAGGCTTCTTTTTCCAAACAAACATCAAGATTTCACTTGAGATAATTTTGGAAGATGAATCTCTCATTTTTGTGTATAATGACATTGTTTTAGGTTATTTTGCCATCAAAATGTACTTATATATCACCATCAGCAGCTGCCATGTGTTCATATCCATCGGAGTCGTCATCATCTCCTTCCACTTCACGATTTGCTTCTTCTAATTTTTCTAACTGTTTAGCAAGTTCTAATTCATCTGTATCTGACACAACTTTAGGCTAAAACACAAAAGAAATAAGAAATGTACTTTTGCAATACATTAAGCACATTGTGATTAAAAGCTCTCACCCTTTTACAAAGATCTAGACCAATCAAGTTAATTCTAATCCATATAACTCATCAAAATGTATTGAGTTTGCGTAATACTTACTGCCATTTGAAGTGTATATTGTCCACCTGATTCTTCTATTGCAGCTTTAATTTTTGCTATGCAACCTGCCATTTTAGCAAGACCCTCAGCTCTCTCTAGTGTCTGAGTTGTTACTACATATAAAGGTGGGGCAATCAAGTTAATCTGAAAAATAAGATGTATTTCAAAGTTGTTACAACAATATCAAAACTTGGCAATCACAATATCATGATTTATCCCATTGTTGATGTGATTTCGGTGTTTTGATTGGTTAATAGCCAGTGTGTACTGGCTGTATTCTCACCATAGACAAGCTATTAATCCCGTAGCGGTCAATACAACTTTTTGGCGGTCAATACAACTAATATTGTTTTTTGTTTTTTTGTGCGAGACAGAGGCTCATTTACATGTAAAGAATTTGAGTAGACAAAAAGTTCCTTGGGCTGGCTTTGAACTCGCAACCCTGCGATCCACAAGCCAGCACTATGACCGCTAGACTACTATGTCACTTGTCTAAAAG
>JAVSBT010126433.1:0-15009 GCA_033118115.1 Pharyngocirrus eroticus
AGTAACGCTCAAAAATTGAATTCAGTCATGCGCGCTCTCTCTCATATAATGACGTAATGATGCAGATTAATGAAATAAATCTATACGTATAGTCCATCCTGTACAAGTATATACATGTATATACAAATGACACATTCAGAACATGGGGACATTAATTAATTCACATTCCTCTTGGAGAACTATACACATGAAAAACCTTGTAGCTTTGTCTGGTTATGCTTGAGTTGTAATGCTCCTTACATGCTAGTAATAACATGAATCATTGCAGTTGGGGTTGGGCAATCCCTGTTTATTCGCAAGTCACAGATTACATCAACACTATTTGTTGTGTTCTACTTTATGACCCTGGAATAGCCATTTTCATTAGACATACTTGTTATTCAAAACTAGTATTATCATTTACTAGTAATTGACTTTTACTTGTTTATTATATCCAAATTCACCAAACAACATCATGATGCAATGTTAGCAATGAATTTTGAGAGGATATTTTCAGTCCCCTGACCAGGAATAAAATATATAATAGGGATCTGATAGAATTTGAAAAGAATGTAATTATGAACAAAAGACTAAATCTTAAAGCACACATTGAATGAATAACATAACCCAAACCCTACACTTGTGCTATTGCCTTGTTATCCCAATTTACATATTTGTAAGCATATTCATCTTCATCATATGAAACTGCAGTGCTTCAATGGAAAAGAGACTTGACCCTATACATATAAAACCATGGATGAGGTCATCTTTCATAATATTATGTACTTCCTGGTTCAAAACAAATAGTTAATACTCATAAAATTGAGTGGATCTAGCTATTTCTTCTAAATAACAATACACATTGAATATTATTTAGTCTTAAAAAAGTAAAGGTATTTGATAGCTATTAGGGTTGGACTTGTATCATTAACAGGTGTATAGATGTAATCATTTTTCATTGTGCCTTGTGGCCAAATAAATATCTGTTGCAATAACCATAACCTCTGTGCACTTCCGTTGAACACATGATAACCCTTGTAAGCTTCAGCAAAGACCACAAAAAACATATCTAGACTCAACACCGAGTACAAATGAAGCTGTCAAGCAGAAGCTGCATAAGAGATGTCTTAGGATCTTTGATATCAACGCATAGCCTTTACATTTATTTCATCTGACTGGAGATGGGATACAACTTTAGTAGTGACTATAAGCAAGGATGGTAGCAGTTCATTAAATATCTGAAAATAACATTTTGTACCGAATTCATTTTTTGACAACTGGTGCAGGGACCAACACACAACATTATCTTAATTGATCACCTGAACATTTACAATGATGGAAGAAGTTGATAAAACCAAATTAAGAGACAATAGACTATTTATAGAGGATCACCTCATAGTGAACACAAAGTTGACAAGTTTTCTTTTTCAAAACAAAATTTTAAGTGAGGAGGATTTGGAGCAATTAAGGAAACTAGGCAATCAATATAAAATTTCATTACTCCTGTCAATTTTGCCAAACAGAGGACCTTGTGCATATGAATATTTTTTAAAGGCATTAACACTTACTGAACAGGTGCATATAATTGAAAAAATAGAAAGTCAACCACCAGCGGAATCTGACTCAGGTAATGTAGTGCAGATTGTCTCGAACATGTAATCCATGTGATGGATTGAATAATAATTAATATGTACTTTTTCATTAAAGTCATTCAAATTTGATTCCTTCTGTTTTCAATAAATTCAGACCTGTAGTCTGCTGGTATGACCTACTCAAAACAGGTTATTTAATGCATATAGAAAAGGGGTATCTAGTAACATATTTCACAAGATGGAATAGGCTTTGCAAATGCTCATTTGTGCTGTAAAAAAAACCTATGCACACAGTATAAATTGTCAATTTTGATAAGGCAATAACATCTGACAAAATAAAAAAAGTCCTGAAGCTTGCTAGCTAAGATGTCTAGCTTGAATTCTTCCATTTAGCAATGCCTAGTTCTGATGAATTTTAATCATTTTATTTCAGCAGGTAGAGTAGCTGTCTTTGAGGAACCTTTACAAGTCTTTCAAACAAACTCTTTCGACGAATTTAGAAAGCATAGAGTATTTATCCTTGATCATCTCATAGTGAATGAAAAGTTGACAAGTTTCCTGTTTCAAAAGAAAATTTTAAGTGCTGAAGAAATTGAGGATTTTCAAAACCAAGGAAATAAACAGAACATTTTGTTGTTGCTATCAATCCTGCCAAAAAAAGGGCATAAAGCCTATATAATTTTCATGGAAGGATTAAAACTTACTGAACAGGACTACGTACATGAGCATTTAAATGGTGGCAAACCCTCCGCAAAATCTTGTTCAGGTAAAGTTATCTTTAATTCAGGGATTTAATACATTAAGTTTACCTCTTGGTGGCTGTACAATAGCGGATCTAGGCAACTGCAAACCCTACCCCACCCCTTGGATAGATATAAATAAAAAAATATATGCAGATGTCAGGACTGGTTCCAGCTTGTATTTATGTTTTTACTTTGATTTGTATTCTTGTTTAGAATTGGTATTACTGCAAAACTATCTGCCTTAATAGAATCCATCCAAAAACGAGCATGGTGGATTATTCTGAATACCCAGTATAAAGACTATAATCAAACAATAGATACGCTCAACATTCCAAATGTATACAATAGAAGACACCTGTTATGTAGAAAACTATTTATAAAAATAACATCCCCTTCCAATAAGCTTCATCACCTGATACCTGCCGTTACCAATAGATATAATACCAGAAATAGTAGAAAACATCCAACGCCAAAATTTAGGTCAGAAAGATATAAAAAAAACATTTTTACCATTATGCATAATCAAACTTTATTTAAATAATTGATTCTGTGCCAAAACTTTGTAATTCATTTTTCATCTTGTATATAATGTACATCATGTGTATATTATAAATTGTAATTTGTATTGTAATTCAACCTTGTTGCTGCAAAATGGAATAAAACTTGTTTATAATAATAAATCACACATAATCCAAAGTCAAACAAATAAATGCAGTATTTCCTTTGATTATGTCTCAATATAAAAATGTATTTTCCATACTTTTCTTCCAAAATATGAATTATTTTCCATGGATGAGCCACAAACTACTTGTATTACACACATCCCTATATAATGAACCTTTACAGAGTACATGAATATAATTTCTTTCATACACTGCAGGATTTCTTTTAACAATTCAAATTTCACATCTATTCCATAGGCCAATCTTATCTTTCTAATATAGCAAATTTTTGAACTTTCGTATTCTGTTTTCAGGCAGAGAAGTTATCACAGAAAAACCTGTACAGGATTATCTGACAAGGTCTTCAGAGGAAGCTCTTGCAGAAAAAGAAATTATCAAACATCAGAAAGTGATATTTGCAGGTAATTAGGACAAGGCCTTCTTACTTTAGTCTTTTACCTTATCAAATGTAGGTCTATGGGCATAAGAAAATATATTAGGGCCAATGTTTTGGATCGTAAATGTCCTGAATTGGGACAATTATTTTTTATGTCTAGAAATAAGCTGGATTGGTGGGTTCTTCTATCAGTAAGGATCTCAATGCCAGTATTCTCTGTATTCTAATATGTTTGTGTATGTTTTGCTCATAGGGCCACCAGGTGCGGGCAAAACCCAACTTGCAAGACAAATTTCAAGAACAATATCTCAGAATTGGCCATGTGAGTTGTTATCTAATGGGATGTGTCCTGGCGATGTTATCTGTGCAACTATAGATGGGAAAGGGGATACACAGCTCATCCATTCTTTACAAGGAACAATTGATCTCATACAGAAAAAGTGTAAAATCAAACTGAATGTCACTAAATCACAAAACAGCAAACATTACATTCAGGACTTATTCACTGCCATATATCAAGTATTTAGCTGTACCTCAGAGCATTTTTTAATATTGAAAATTGATGATCTGACAGAAACTTTAAGTCCTATTTCTGAAATATCTGGGAACATCATTATAGTAGTAACAACAAACAATGAGACCCTGTATAGTGACTGTGTTGTACCTGTATCTGGTTTTACGTTTGATGAAGCTGTGAGTTATTTCAAATTGGATTATAAATCTAGAGAAAGCATCCAAAATATTGCAGAACTTGCTAATGCTGTAGACAATTTACCATTGGGCATGGTTGTGTCAAAAAATTATATCAAGGAGAATAAATGTAAGATTACATCTTTTGTGAAAATTGTAAAGTCAGTTAAGGGAAGGGAAATATTTCGCAAAAAAGAGCCGGCCCTGGGGAAAGTCTATGGCAATGGTTTAATCAGTGCTTGGATTGTAGTGATTCAAAAAAGTTTGAAGAATCTATTAAATGAAAGCATGCCACACAACTTGGGCTACCTCATTTTATCAGCAGCTATGTTTTTGGACACATCTTCCATTTCTGAGCAAGTGTTGGAAATATTGATTTCAGCACTAGAAACAGACCAAATACTGGATGGAAAGCTTGAAAAAGCATCAACCTATTACCAAAAAGAGTCTTATGTGAATGAAATTATTGCAGCTCTACGGAAAACTTCTACAGCAGTCCTAACCTGTGACATAGACAGTGAGGAAAAAAACAGAACCTTGCATTTTCATAGCACACTTAGAGATGCATGGTTGTCCTTGTTACATGAAGAGGAACAATATGAAGGTTCCTTGCTTCTATGTTTTAAGGCTATAGTTGGACATTGTGATGTCGACACTAGGTTCTCTAGTGAATTCAGATTATACTATTGTAAACTACATCACATGGAATCTGCTCTGACTCATGTTGACAAACGTGAAATGAATCCACATCTAACAGCCTTATATGCCATAACATGTGGTATTGCAGGGCATATTTATATGTACTTAGATCAACCGGTCAAAGCAGCAGAAATTGTTGATGATGGTATACAACAATTTTTCTGGCATATTCTGAAAAGTGTATTTGAGCAATTTAAAGAAGAAGGCATCAAACCCCAAACACGAAGTGGTTCAGAGAGGGCAGCACAAAACCTTTATGAGCTTATCCAACAGAAGACACCAACAGATACTACTAAGAAAATTGCTGAGCACTACATGCTACATAAAAGTCATAGCAACTTCCTAGTAACAAGATGGAAGGAGAAGTATGTAGAGCTAGACAAATTCTATCCACACATGTTACAGGAAAATTGTATCACGAAAGAGTTACATGAAACTTTTGTTGAGAGAAAACTAGCCCTCACTACTGAAAAATTTGGTGAGATTTTTCTAACAGAAGTGATAGCTCTCTTATTCTTTACCAGAGGGCGAGTATATCATTATACTGATAAGGAGACTATCAAAAAAGAACAAAGAGTTGAATATAAACTAAGTCTTGAACTCGCGTTAGCACTTGCACAACTCATAGAAAAGAAGCACAATGTAAAACTGTACTTATCCATACTATGTCAACGCAATGGTTTATTATACATGGAAATGGAACCAACAAATAAGTCCTCAACAGATTACTGCAATGATATTCAACAAGTTTTCAAATCTTTTGAAGCAATGTACAAAAATACAGAAGATTACTACAGATTCGGTGTACAGGAAATGACTGCTGGAGATCATTACAATGATGCAGTATGCATTAGGGAAATGACAAATTGTCTTAGTATTCTGTCCTGTAAGCTACCAGAAAGTCAGAAAAAAGAAGCTTTTATACAATGGAAAATATATAACACAAAGTTAGAGGAGAAAATTGAAGAAATGAAAAAGATCGACATGCTTAGAGGTCTTCACAGACCACAATCTTTCACTAACATTTTAGCAAAATTTTACCTCCATTGTGGTTCAATAGAAGCTGCTTCTGAAATTCTTGCAAAGAACTTTGAAGATGATTTGTCAACAGGCAGAGCACCATATACTTTGACTGCCTCTGTCTCCATGTTAGTAGAATGTAAATGCCAACAGAACCAATATGATGAAGGTACACATATTGTGCGACGATTCCAAGAATATGTAGACAAAATCTGCTCACAAGATCCAAACAATAACAAAGACTGTCAAATTATGAAAGACAAGCACTACAAGACAATAAAACAACTAGAATCTCAAATCAAGACAGGCACAAAAAGAAAGCAAGAGAGCACACCATGCCATGACAACAAAAAACAAAAACTTACAGATTAGTTTGTCTCAAAAAAATAGACTACGATCAGCATCCAAAAAAAACCTTGTTACTCGTACATTTTTGAATCAACAAAAAGTATAAGGACTAAATTTGTAGTAGTTAACTTTAATTTAATGGTTTAATCTTCACCATGGCAGCATAAAAAGGGTAGTTGAATACCAGGAGTCAGATTGCACATATCTATATTGTTTGATGTAAATCTAAATACTTCTTCAAAACTTAAGTCTTGGTCCTCAAAGGTTTTGAACAGATATTATCAAAGTTTACTGCATCAGTCTACAAGCTAAATATCTTAACCACAATATCAGATAACATTGTAGTGCATAGGAAATTTGGTATCTCATCCTGGTCAAATGACATTAAGCTTACAGACTGGCATTTCATTGCACTAAACATTTGAATATAATTATTATAAAACAAACGTTTTTGTTAGGTGCTAATGTTGCTTAAATTTTTATTGGCAACTGATGTTAAGCAATCATAATTCAAATTATCTAACTAGATTAACTTTGACATCGGATGTAATTCTAAATGGGAATGTTCCCCCCAAATATGAGGAACACATACTCATCCTGAAAGATGTAAACAGAAAGTCCAGAACAAAGTGTGTGACAAAATCATGTTTCACCAAGTGTAAGCACAGGGTGTATCAGGGAAACCAATATATGGGACTAATAATTGATGTCTTCAAGGGGTAATTAAAGTCATAATTCCATAATGGCTATCAATTTTCTTAGAAGCATGAGTAATATGTGAACAAACTTCCTTTTTGTTGAATCTACATGGATACAAATATCGATTGTCAAAAATATAGAGTAAGCAATGACTGAATAACAATTACCCTATTCATGATTTTTGCAGTCAATGTACATGTACAAGAAAAATTGTTCACTGTCTCTTTAACTGTATAATAACAATTTTATTTGATAGTAATGCAATCTTCATGAGATTATATTACCCTATGCATTGTCCATATATTTAAATAGTAGCTACTTTTAACAAAAAATCCTGCAGGGGAAATGTGATATGTCAGTAATTGTAAATGTCAAATAATAATGTGAATTGCTGATGAACACAACTGCAATTTAAAATTTATGCAATATTTCTGAATTGAAAACTGTAAATCAACAGTAAATTTAATACATTTCAATTGAAGTTGAAAGTGCCTTTGAATCATGAAACTGGGTTTCAAAATAATTCAGAAAACTTCTGCACTATAATATTAAGTATTATGTAATTTATTTTCAAATTGCACAGGATTTTTTTTAATTGTTAAAATGGGCATTACCTATTGCTTGTTGGCCGAATTGTAAATTTGAAGGCTACCTGTGAGGCTATTAAAGTGTAACTTCTTTTAAAAAGATAAATGTTAAAATGAGTGTTTTTTAATTAACCGTGGCAAGGTTGCTAAAGTCATGCCAAACTAGTGCCACTTTGGAGAGCCAAAAGTCTTCATTTTTCTTACATAAAATGTTAGAAATTTAGTTATGTATTTTATTATATTTATCTAGAATCTATTTTTCTTAAAAAATGCAGGGTATTTTTCTCCTTACATTTTTGTTAACTCTACAAATCTATCTCATCTGAAATCCTCCCAATGTGAATGATGTCTCAGTAATACCAAAGTGTCTTCATTGATTCAATATTAAGGTTTATAGAGAATTCTATTTTTCCAAAGTCATATTTAGCATTCAGTTATTGATATCAAAATATGTGTACAGGGACACATTTGAATGACTTTTCAATTGATACTTTCTTTTGCAAACATAAAGTTACAAAAGAAATGTCTTCCTATTTTGTAATCAAAGAGAAATCCTATCATGTACCAAATGTATTTAATACCTATTTATGATGTAAATAAAAATTGAAAAGCTTTACTTCAACAACTGCCTTGCTACTTAATTTGTCTCTATAGTATTTAGGCAAAACTTAACTGCCACTTGCAGGGGTCGATTTGCTTGAGGGACCGAGGGATCAGCTGTTTTTTGCCCAATTATAAAGTATAGGGTGGGATCATAGAAATATTAATATTTTAGCCATTTTCCTAATAAACATGTTTGCAGGTCTCTCTGAGAAAGAAAAGTAAATTGGCCCCTGACTTGAATTTATAAAACAAATAGTCATTAAAACATATTTGCTTTCAATTCCCATAAGGAATCCAAAGATCTGGTTCTAAAATCTAAGCTAGGAAGTAAACCTAGTTTACATGACACTGTTATATTCTAAGATGATTATATTTCCTTAAAGTAGTGCAAATTCAAAATATCATATATAGAGAGATAGAATAAAGTAGTACTCACCTCAACAAAGTCAGGCCAAATGGTGAAAATCCTGGGGGAGTAATTTTAAAAAGTAAATCCATTTTGTCAGTGGTTGTAATGTTTGCTAACTTTTCATTTTGTGTACCAAGTAACCACAATATCACGGAGTATTTTCTAAACTATTTCCATAAGCTTCCTCAAACATTCATAACTTGCAAGGTAATACATTTGCACTTTTCCTTTGTTAGATTTGTAAAATTCCCCCATTTCTGAGAAATGTAGAACGAATTCCCAATGTGTATAAAGAAAAAGTGGGTTGTTATATGTATAATATTTATTTTATTCTAAATTGTATGTATATAAGAAAAAAATATGCAGTTGGAAATTGAATAGTTTGCAAGTGTCTTTTCTCCAAGTAAAAGATCCAAAACAATGTACCATAAAGCCTAATTTCCTTAAGAGTTACATAATTATGGAAAAGGGCACTGGGTAAAATAAACTGAATGTTGGTAAATTTTTAAAAAAACATGTATGTTTGTATCACTGTCTAGGATATTTTAAGAGTTTTTGTTGTGTGCAAATTAATGAGTTTGAAAGACATCATCTGTTATATCTGTGGCATAAGATGGTTCTCCTCTTCTCACTTCTAGTGATTTCTTAGCACTAAGTCTGTCAATATACTTTGTGGCTTTCTGTTGTTTTAGAATGCGGCGATACTGAAAAAAATTAACACGAAAACATTTTTTTACATATTTGCAGTAAACTGGTGTTCAGAGGAGTAACAATCATGTCACACCACTTTACCTCTGTGGAAATAACTTCCTAATGTATTTTCTAGAACAAACATCAGAATTGAGTACAAGTGTTTTCAAAGAAATGTACAAAAATTAACCATTTTATTTACTCATTTTATCAGTATGATTAATTATACAAGCGTTATTTTCATGAAAAAATGTATTCCTATCCTTTTCTCAAATAAATATTTTCTGGTTAAAAAGTGTCAATGACTAATTTAAACTTTAGAATTGACAGAAAATTATATACCTAAATACATGTAGATATTTAAATCTTACTTACCTCATTAGGAGATACAAAATTTGGATTTTGATAAAGTGTTGGTCCCCCAAAACTTCCCCCAAATACTCGAATTGGGTTCAACACCATTCTGGGGCCTATTTCTGCAAGTTCACCATTTTCTTCTATGATCTGATAATTTCTGAACCAGATTCTGTTATCCGCAATGGAAAATGTGAACACATGATCTACAAAAGGTTGACTCTTAGGGTGATAGTTTGGGGTTCCAAAGGTCTGAAAAAGAAAATGACAAAAGTTGACAATGTGGTAACAAAAGGATCAAAATTTGGGAGTTGTATAAATCTTTGGGATATTTATTTTACAATTTCACCTTTTATTCTAAAATAGATAATAACCATTTCAATAATACAGAGTTGTAAAACTTAAAGTTAAGACCAGATTTACCTGAATAAACAGTTCTTTTAATAGGCTCCAGTGTGGTTCTGAATCAAAATTCTGGAATTTAAAGTTGTATGATTAACATTGCAATAACACTGTCACATTTAAGAATGTGCTGGACATTTCATTGTGAATTAGTGTACAGATACAAGAAACAATTCCCTGTGTTTTAAAATCCAGTTCATATTATCATATAAGCATAATGTTTTCCCCTTTTTTAATTACCTTATCAAATGATAATAGAGGTCTTGAGCCTTTTAAACAGTTTCCAGTCATTTTCAATTCCAGCATGGTATGAACTGAAAATAAAATTGAAACTTACAATCAAACACAAGAAATATAATATTAATAAAATCTGTAACTAGACATGAAAAAAAATCCACAATTGTAAATAACAATGAAAAGAACCTGACTACAAGGATGGACAAGAAAAGTAAGAAACTACACATGGATAAGTAATTCAAAGCATGGAATGGAGTGACATTTGCCTATCATCCCAACTTAAATTATTGAATTTGAAATGATTTGCAAAAAGAAATTTATCTACAATGATGGGACACCTTGACAGGTGTTTTTATCCTTCCTTATATCAGTGCATATCACATTATCTGTTAAATTTGATAGACATGGGGTGAAACAATCTCTATGCATGACACAGAACGGATGCTCTTTCATAATTATTAATGATAGGGTTTCCATACAAATAAGAAAAGGGCTCTTCAGTATACAGAGCCAACAAAAGAGTGCACCTGACCAAATAACGCACTATCTATTTACTTATTCGGAGTAGCTTACATTATAAAAAAGTATCATGTCATTTAGATGCAATGATAAGTTTGACTTGCTTGGAGATATTCACTGAAAGATGTTCCTTTTTTTAAAACAATATCATAACAATAAAAAAAACTAACATAGATCAATACACATGTAAACAAACATATGTGACCATGTGACATACCTCATAGCGGACGTGACGACACATCAAAACATAACCTGAGCTCAGAAGCAATTTATGGCTACGCAATTTTTTGGAAAAGTGTACTAGCTAAAAAACTTTCATAAACTTACACTTCCAAAACTGATTTAGTTGTCATTGTCCTGTACCAAGACACCTTTTCAATACCTGGGGCATTGAAATTGAAACTGTTTTAATGGAATTTAGAGATAATGGATAGGAATGAGCAGAGAGTACTACAAGGAAGTACAGACTATTTCACTCGACATCTAAAGTTGAAAGATAAAGTCTTAACATCCTTAACCCAAGCAAAAGTTTTCAATGAAATTTATGACAGGGAGGCCATCAACTTTGAAGAAGATGAACAAAAGGCAGCTCAAGTTTTTGTTGAAAGTCTCTGCAAAAGTGGGCCCGAGGCATTTCACAAATTTGTGGTAGTTCTTAGAGAGAGTGGACAAGATTTCATTGCTGACTACCTTCAGAAAGAACTCGAGGCATTATTACAATGTAAGTAGAATTACTAAATTGATATCAACCAAGTCAGTCAAGAACACATTAATAACTTTGAATTTGGACACATCAATAGAAAACTAAAACTGACATTGTGAATGTTAAAAAAAAAACCAGTTCAAATTCAAGGTTTAAGATAAGTGGTTTGTTGTATTTTGCCTCAAAAATGGTCAACATTCATAAAAACAACACTTTGTTGAACAAAAATAATATTAATAATTTCTTCAATCACTTAGATCAAAGAGGAGTTGAACTTCCAATCAGAGACTTCCAAGAGAGAAAAGATATTATCTGCCGAATTGACAATGTTCTCAATGATAAAGGGGTGGCCATTCTTACAGGTAATTTGTAAACTAATTACTGATACCAAAAGGATTAACCAGCAATATACAATAAGATCTGATAATGTAAAGGAAATAAATTGCCTGAAATGGATGTGCAATTTAAATAGACAAACATTAAATATATCCTTCCAATCAATATTAAATAAAATAATCTTTGATCTACTAGATAAGTAAAAGCTTGGACAATTCCATTTGTTTTTATGTTTGAAAATCATTATTATATCTGATAGGTCTTAATGGCTCTGGGAAAACACAACTGGCAAGGAGAAAAGCCCAAAGCTTTGCTGAAGAAAATCCCTCTGGATTTCATGCAACATTGAATGGTCAGACATTGGGCTTGTTGGAGACATCGCTTGGAAACATTGTCAACTGTTCAGACTTGGGCCCAGTGAAATACAGCTCTGACAAGGAAAGAGTTCAATACTTATTTCAAGAGCTGTTTAAAGTGATGTCAACCAAGGAAGGGACAAGTCTTCTGATCATTGATGATGTAAAGGAAGAATCTGTTGTTCTATCAGAAGTCATATCAGATCGTCCAAGTTCAGTCCTGATTATAATGACAACAAACAATGCCACGCTTTTCCAACAATATGCAATACCAGTCATTGGTTTCAGTGAAGAAGAGGCCATGTCATTTTTCAGAAGACTGGCCATTGATGAGTTTCCTGAGATAGAAGTCCAAGGGCTATGCAAGACCCTGAGTTGCAATCCACTGGGGCTGCATATTGCAATATTGTACATCAACAGGACCAGCTGTGGGATAGAATCATATATCGGACAACTGGAAACACATGAAACAACCCACAAGGTAGAACCGCAGCTTGCATTATACAACAAAACCTTAGTTGCTGCAATTCAACTTGCAATAGAAAGTGTGAAACGTGACAGTCTTATCACATTCCTTTTAGCTTCTTGTTTGATGTTTCTCCATCCAGCTAAGATCTCTGAAGAGTTTGTCCGACATGTTTGTCATGTTGTTTCTGTGGTAAGGGATCCAGGGGTGGTTAGGAACCTAGCCCAGATGGTTGATGATCTTGTGTCTGAAGTGCGCAAGACCTCTTTATGCCTAGTTTCTGGTATGGGCCCAAACAGAGTTTTCCAAATCCATGAAGTTGTTCGGCTTGTTTGGCTGAAAGGTTTCACAACAGCTGAGCTTCAAGGCCAATTCAAGACTAGCTTGAGAGCTCTGGTTGGGTTTTGTAGCATGGACACAAGACTTTCAGAAAACTTCAAGAGCTTGTGTCAGACACAACCCCATTTAAAATCAGTTGTTTCATACAGAAAACATATGGATATAGATGATGATAAGGAATGTCTTGTCTTATATTTACAAGTCTGCAACTTTCTTGGACATTTTTACAAACACAACAACCAACCTGAAAAGGCTGTAGCTATTCTAAATGAAGGTATCGAATGCTTTTGTAGTATTTTTTCCCATAGCTGTATTCCTCCTAATGACAAGCAAACAGTTTTAGGTTGGTGTGGCCATCAACTAAAGAGGTTCTTCAGTTCTCTATGGCAACAATATACCAACAGGTGTGTCTCATACCAGGGTCTCCCTTCAAACCCAAAGGTTCTACAAGAGGCAAGCAATGTCTTTCATTTGACAAAAGAGTTTCCTCCTGAAAGAGCATGGGTTGAAAGTTACGTCTGTAGCAAAAAAGACCATTATATGCATCCTGGGTCATTTCATAGCAACAACAACACTGGGTATATAACTTGGAAAATCTACCAAGATTATATAAAACATGGCATTCACATCCCAGTGGAAAAATTCCAGCACATCTATTTGGTTGAAATTCATATGTCCCTTGCATACACCCGTGGTAGAGTATATCATTACTCAGATAAGACCAGGGTTAGTGAGGATGAGAAAGAAGAATACATATTCTATCTGCAATTGGTTTTAGAGTTGGGCAAAATGGTCTCAAAAGAGTATGGGGTTTCACTTTCTCTAGAAATGCTCTGTCAAAAGTATGGTTTGATGTACATAATGTTAGAAAAGGAAGGGAAAACTAAACAGCAATATTGTTCCGATCTAGTAAAAGTGAAGGACTACTACTCAGAATTGCTGAAGGATAAGAGAAAGTGGTTCTCGATGGGGGTGTCAAGTCCTATTGACGAGCCACATGAGGCTGCTTGTATGAGGACACATCTACGGACCCTTAGGTGTTTAGTAGAAATGGGTGAAAAGTGTTGCCTTGACGAACTAAAAGAGCAGATGAGTTTGTTTGAGGGGAAGTTGAATGCCATGAAAGAAAGTGGTTTGATCAATAAACTTGACAGACCATCTTCTTTTTATAATGAATTAGCACGTTGTTATCTTTGTGTTGGAGAAGTTGAAAAAGCATGTATATTGTTTCAAGATGTTATTGATTCAGAAAAAGAATCAAAATTAATTCCTTATACATTGGATGAAGCTGTGGAAGGAATTGTAAAATGCTATGTCAAACTAAACATTCCACATAAAGCTTATAATTCCATCGAGGAGTATGACCAAATTATAAATAATTTTTCAAATAAAGCTGAAAACAACAGTATATTTAAAAAAGCTTCAGATGAATTAAGAAAATCTGTAGATCATTTAAACAAGGCACAAATGTCAGAATTTTTTGTTGTGACTCCTGGGAGCAATGTGTAACCCTTGAAGAATTGTATTCATCCAATGTATTGCTATAATAATTGTTTAATTCTATTGTTTCAATGATTATGTTTTAATGTTTCTGTTGAATAATTTTCTATTGAAATTTCACCTTTTAATTATTGCATTCAAAATATTGTTAATCTTTAATTATTTTATTTACTGATATGATTTGGTTATGGTCCTAAACTGCATGCATTCTAATAATTGCATAACAGTATTTCATGTACAAAATTTAATTGAAAGATACAATAAAAAAAACCTAGATCAATTCTATTCACTTTTTATTAATTAATTAATAAAAAAAAGGATTGGGTACCCAAGTAGGTCACCGCACTGCTTGAACACAATACAACACCCCAGGTACAGTCAAGGTTACTAGTATTCAAAATTTGAATAACCATTTTCAAAGTGTCAATAGTACAATACCACATGCATAACTAATTTCAAGCACAGAAGGTAACATAATGTCAGCTTGATTTCACTTTCTATCATCCCTAAATGAGTCATGGACTTTCTGTTCAATTGCTCATCACTTGAACACAGGGTGTCTGCAGCTATAAATTTTTCAATTTAAGACCTTTTTAAGACTCTTTAAGACCATTTCCGAGCAAAATTAAGACCTTTTTGCATGCGATATCAACAACATTAAACACATATCATCGACATT
>JAVSBT010126655.1:0-31973 GCA_033118115.1 Pharyngocirrus eroticus
ATTGACAGCGATCATTTCAGGGAAAGTTTTGACACATAAGTGTCCAAACTCTACCCAATGTTTTTAAAGTATTTTATCATGTCAATTAGTCCTGAATCACTCATTATCACTTAGTCTGTCGTAATGTCAAAATGGTAGTATAAAAAGCTGGATAGAACACAACTTATTATTAAACTTAGATTTATTAGAAACCATTATATATTGTTAGAACTGTAACCTTGTAAGGAAGTGCCAGGAACCCTAAGCAAGATAACTAAAGAACAAACAAACTAACCAACCAACTGGACTCTGTGTGATTCCTTTCTATAATATTCTCAAGTTTTATTACATCAAAATTAGGCATAGAATAGTATATTAGATGTACCTCTTAGTGACTGAGTACTTGCATAAGTTTCCATGTTAATTGCACTCTTGTTGAGGGATATTATAAGAGATTGTTTAAGAGGTACTTGCATTCACTAGTAATAAATCAAAATATTCATGAGGCAGTCTGAGGTTTTTTGATAACTATTCTTCAGTTGTATCCAAAGTTTTAATATGTATGTTCAAGCATTTCAAACAGAAGTGAAAAGCTAAAATATATACACCAGGATAACAATTCAACACTCTTGAAAATTTGCAAGATGTTAAATATTATATAAGGACACTTAATATAGGCGTGTTACCGTAAATATCCTGTTCAAAGGATAAAATACAAGACCAACATATATAGCCCTAGTACATACACAATTACATATGCATATGTGTGAAATAGTGTAGTTTATGGTTCTTCGATCATTACCTGATGCTAAAGTACAACACAAGTTTGTAAAAGTGATTGGCAATACAACTTCTGATATTTTTCTTCGTATTTACACACATTCAATACATCTAAGCTTGTAAGGATTTATTTCGACCACAATTCAAATTGACCATAAAAGGTAAGTAAAATTACAAAAGATAATTTGACGTTTAATTGGTTTGATTACAATATATGTTTTTTGATGAACAGGGCGGAAAACATTCCTCCATTTTAAAGGCTTTTGGCCCTTATTGTTGTGATTGTATATTATTTTATACTGAAACATTCCTGTGTGTTTCAACTGTAAACAGCTATTATTAACACATAATACATTATAATAATAATAACACAAAGAATTTATATAGCACCTTTACATACTAAATGTCAATCAAAGGCACTGTTAAAACCAAGATCATGGTTGGCTAAAAGTTACTTTATAAATAACACTGCTTTGAGATTATTTTAAAAACTATAAGTAGAGTCACATGATACAAAAGTTTCTTTTAAATTGTTCCATAGAAAGAGAGCAGCATAGCTGAAACTTCTGTCCGTGATGGTGCAATATTTCATTCTTGGAACTACAAGTGTTTTCTATATTATATTATCATATTCATAATCAATTACACAAGGCAACCAAAAAGGTTTGAGGTGTTTCTTTTGTATTTTTAAAGTAAATTGGTCATAATTTTAATGTCCATATCTATCATCTGTTTCTCTTAGGGGGGCATGTCGATCATTGTTTTTTTTTACATGTGTTAGAATATGTTTATTTTTGTTGCTGTGTGTTTTTGTACTCTGAAAATTCCTTTAGGAAGGCTTGCCTCAAAAAAATATTCCAGTGTAGCGGCCATAGATTTTTATTACAGCATTTTAAAGTTTAGGAAACAAATTCAACATTCAAGTGAAATGATATATGCAATTTTTTGAATGGGAAAGTTGAGGGGGTTAAATTGGTACCACTGATTTCTAGTATAGTTTAGTGGAATTGTTACTGTTTTTGTGTACACAATTGATTCAACCCTTTTAATGGCTAGGATACACTATTAGACATGGATCTGACAAATCATATGATGAAGAACATGGAATAATTTAACATGAACTACAAAGGATTGGCTCCACAATTGCCAGACGATTCCACAATTTCATTAAATTTTATAATGGGTTGGATTCAAACTCGGGCCTTGAAATTGTGCAAGGACGTTCACTCTTGATTTTTAAATCTCTGGTGCTAATAAATAAGCAAATAAAGCACTCTCAGTCTCAGACAGTATTTCCCATGTTAATTTCTCGTAGAGATTTTAATTTTTTTTATCATATTTCTAAACTAGCAAAATTAATTAAAATGTTGTCCAATTGTGGAAAATTATCTTTCTTACCCTTAATGAAAAAAATCGTTAAAATGTACCTTTGGTGTAAAAAAAAAGCCATGTTCTTAATATTTTGAACACTAGTGTATGCCTTTATTTACAAGAGTGATTTACGATGAACTATTGACATATAAATCAACTGCTTTGATTAAACAGATAACCCCATAATTTTTTAGACTTATCAACGGGAAAGACGTTATCTTGGAAGTGAATATGTCTAGTCTAATCAATATTACATGGAGTTGATATGATAACTAAGTGGATCGATAATTATTTGCAAATAAAGAGTTATATAACTATGTAAATATTCATATTGAAAGTTGTGCATCTCTCATTGTCTAAGCAGGCCTTGAAATCTAGAATCAGACTCAGTGCAGCAAATAGCACCAAGGATTTGGGGGTTCTTGATGCACCAAGGAATATTATCATACACCATTTTTGCAAATATTGATTTTCAAATATTGAATTCATCAAAGAAATATATTGATCGCGAATATTTCTCTAACTTGGAGAATGATATAACATACATACAGGATGTATATCTGAATTAAATCAAATTTAGAATATTTTGAAGATTCATTCTCTTGGTGCAATTCATAGCGCTGGTTGACAATGATTTGAAAATCACAAGTGTAGTACAGGTGTGGTGCAATCAAACTTTCGAAAGCTTTAAGGCCGGTCAAAGCAATTTTAAATTTTATTTTGGAAAATGCCTTCCCTGAGCAGCAAATGGTGTTCTGGTTGTATTACAGTGATGTTTTTTGTTTTTTTTTAAATGTTGATTTTTTTTGGAGTGTTTTCATGTTTATATCATGTACATTTTGAGTGATATCTACTTGTACCTTAAGAGGCCGCCCTAAAGCCAAGAAATTCTACTTTGATAGACTCAAAATGTTTAATGAAAGTAACGAGGAGTAACAATGTGAAAAATAAAATCTCATAAAAAGCCATCTCCTAGCCTTAAACTTTTCAGGTTTTTCCCAAGCTATACTTGACTTCATCAGACAGTGAAATAATGTTTGAAATGGAAAATGTTAATGAGTTCCCTGAAGGTGGATACAATATTATTTCATTTATGATTATTTGATTTGGTTTGATGGATGTGTGGGAGGTGATAGATAAACAAAGAAATCTGACTTCTCTAACCACTTTAATCAATGTCCCGGAATTATAATAATGCAATGGAATCTTCACAATGACCAGCCATGAATGATTTGAAAAAACATTCAATCTAAAGTCTGGAATCTTTTCAGTATCAACAGCATTCATTTGGATAGGGAATTTTTGATCCTGATCTTTTCATCCTGTACACGATGAATCATGAGTGACTTATGAGATTCTTTACAATGATTTCTTACAAAAATATATGCTAATAAAAATCAAATTATTTATTTTTTGAGTATGTATTTTGAGAATATTAGGTTTAAGAAATGGTCCTACAGGTTAGTCATGTTCGATTTTCTACAGACTGATAAGATCAGGAGAAAATTTTCATATTCTTCAAAGCTACACATGAACAGATTGTTGGTCATTTTGGGCAATACATGTATTTATTAGATATGCTTGTGATTTTAAAGAAAACCTAGAAAACTTTTAAGTGTTTTTTTATTTGAAACCTGCATGTTTTGAGTCATGTCTTTTGAAGAGCACTTGCACAAAAAGAG
Source organism: Pharyngocirrus eroticus (assembly GCA_033118115.1). Lineage (NCBI taxonomy): Eukaryota > Metazoa > Annelida > Polychaeta > Saccocirridae > Pharyngocirrus > Pharyngocirrus eroticus. Next base: position 3,813 of record JAVSBT010126655.1, read on the forward strand.
CCTGGAGAGCTTTATTAATACAAAGATGCATAATGTACATATTTAGGATGGATTTTCTTCAGGATGTGCATAGCTCTAGACCACCTTCATCCATTGACAATAGCTTTTTTTCTATTTTATAAATCAAAATGTCAAATCATGGAAATTGAACAAATCAATAGATCTAAACAACAAATCTTTCACAGTTTTTTTCATTTCAATAGTGTGCTAATTGATTTAATGTCTACAAAAAAAAAGTGATCCCTGATTTTACTTTGTCTTCTACCCCACCCTCCTTTCTGTGGCCCACGCTGTGTACTTCCCACCCTAATATGAGTCATAAAAACAAATAATAAACTGTTAATTATCCAAAGCAATGATTCCAAGCTTGTGTTAGTTACACAGTGCAGAAGGAATTAAACAAATTGTCTCGTCGAAATTAAATCCTTCCATTACCGTGTTTGCTCATGAATCCCATCAAAACATCAATCTCAGATATCATTTTATTTTCAGAAATACAAGACAAAATGCATAAGTTTCTATTACTTTGTGGATTGGTTTTAACTGTTGCTGTCCTTGGATCACAAACAGCTCCGACAAAAAAAGGAAACCAAGGTAGGTCCTCAGACAACATTTCGTTTACTAAGATATTCCATGAAACATTTTATTGGACATTTATTGTCTAAATGATATCCATATAACGTACAAGTGAAAAAAAATGCCTAATCTACACTCATATTATAAGTTATAAACATAACAAAACATTAATTTGAAAAAATATCAAGGCTCTACATCTGCAAGTGTTTGAAAACAAATATTTGCCAATGTAGACCAGAAGCAAAACAAGTTTGTTGATGTTTTGCAAAAGGTCTACATAGAGGCTGGAGCACTAGCCCCGACAGAGCAGTAGAATGGGTTTGGCTGATCCTATATTATGATCAGTGATTTGGGGATTTTACCTGGTTTTCTCATGTACATGTACTACAGGTTTATCAAGTAAAGATTTGTTTCAAGCACTTGCAGATATAAGGTCTAGTTATGTTTTCAAACAAAAGTTTTGTAATGTTTGGTAGAATGGATTAGGCTTAAAATTACAAAATATCTTTTATTGGGTGTTTTTTTACAATCTTACTTTCTGAAATACTTGTGGAAAAAAAGAAATGAGATTATTTTATCATAATGTAATATAACAAAGAAATTATGCCATGATAAACATGTTTTTTAGACAGTTCATATTTTTACAAAAAAAATATGTTGAAATGAGATTGATATTTCTGAAATAGCTTTAAGAAGTTTCAATACAATACAATTCAATACAGTTTGGACATACCCTATGCAAATAGCATTGAGTTTCCATCACATGAAATCTCCATTAATTTGTAGAATTAATCATCAAATGCTGCATGAAACACTCATGAATATTATTCAGCCGCCCAGAAATTGGTAATACAAGAAGAGTATTTCTCATTGCTTTATAATCAACACTTTGATAATTCTTACAATATGTGGACAGTGGAAATCCACTTTACATGTAGACGAAACCTGAAAATCTAGAAAAACAGAAAAATAATTGCAATTTTGTTAAAAAAATTCACTTTACATCTGAAGATCATCTTTTCATATTGTTGGTTATTTATTTTGATTTAGCTTTAAAAGAATGTTGTAGAAAGAGGTTTTAATGCACTTATCATCCCTTTGTAGTTGAAAATTTGAGACTGTTTAAACTAAGAAAAAAATGCTCATTTAATACTGCTTTATTAGTTTTAGTCAACTATAGTACTAAGAACGTGTCAGTAAAAAAATAGATGTAAAAGTGTTTGTTCAAACTCATTAACTTTTCATCAAGTGAGCATTGTAAAATGTATGTTTCTTCTATCTTGGATTGAAATGTGTCACAAGGGTGATTGATGTGGATTTTTATTAGACATATAATTATATGGGGTAGCCAATTGGTTTTGTATACTAGTAATTTATCTGCTTAGGGGCCCTGTTTACAACAGTATTATACATAAAGAAAGCCAAAAAAAAACATACAAACATATTGAAAAACAAAATACATATACACATGTACATTGGAAAAAATAGCACAATCAATATAATGCAATGGATTTAAAAACCAAGCTGTATTCTAAAACACAAGAGTAAAATATATTCATCATCATTCAGGTGATTTTATGCAGCCTTTATGAGGTTCAATCACAAAAGAGATAGGGTTTTAGCCAGTTTAATGATTAGCATGCTAGACCAGCCACCTTAGAAATGTTGACAAGGATATTAGATACACCGAATACTTTGGCCTAAGAATTAAAATGTAAAATAAGATTATAATGTGTATACATTTTCTGTTTGTGGCTGAATAGCTGTCATTATAGAATACAATATTGTCTTGGATGGAGTTCTGACACTTCAACTTTTTATTTCCAACCTGATGATTGAGGGTGATTTGAACTACCAACAGATGGCTCTGCATGTATGCATTTACCCCCTTACCAGAGCATAATACTAGGACAGATTATTTTATGATAAGCTGTTGATACCTTATAGTTTATACATACACATCAATTCTTTAATTTGGTTGATAAATGTGGTGAAGATGAAATAAGACATTTACACAAGGACAATGTATAAAAGCAGTTTTTGGAATAGTTGCAGATAATTATTATAATTGGCATTCCTGTCTTTAGTATACAATCCATTTAAAATGTTTTAACTATTTCAGTTATATAAAAGTTATTTGATTTGGAATTTAAATTCCATTACATGATTTTTGATTGAATGATGTCTAGAAAAACAGATGCTGACTCAAGCAATTACAAATAAGAAACACAAATAGTTTGAAGTGATTTCTTAGAAATTGTTTTATTATCAGCCTACGCAGACATGAAGGAAACCCCAAAAAGGGGGGTGGGGAAGCAAAAAGTATGTACTGTACCTGTGATGTTGAAGGTTTATCTGATTTTACAGCAATTTATGAAGACCTAGACGATTTGCTTTATAAAGAATGCACCAATCAACCTTGATTTATTTTCATTAGTTACTTAGACCACGCCAGAAATTTGTCATTCCATCTTTGTATATCTAAAAGCAATTATACTTGTTATAGGTACAAATTGCTCCTCACTAAGCATTAATGAAAGGTAGTCGTGACCAGTGGTTGAATAGAATTTTCTGCAAATTGCTTGTGTATATAAATGATGAAGTTCAATGTAATCTTACATAGGGTAGCTCATTTCATGGTACAGTTAAACTTCTCTATAGGGGCAGCCTTTAAGATTGTCCTAATCTAGCCTTGATGCTTTTGTTTGTTCCATAAATATGTTACTGATGTAAAGGATATTATGCATTTAGAAAAACAAATTGATTAATGGCAATTATAGAAGAATTTATTTGGCATCATGCAGAGGAGATGATATGTAAGTGGATTGACAGGTTTTCTCAAATATTTAAACATCTTTGGGTGGTAACACAATGACCTTAATGGAAGCTGAATTGACCTTTTTTTTAAGAATAAATTACAACAATAAAATGAAAGGAAAATATGTGTAAAATGTAGTTTTATTTTAGTATCAGTGGACCTCTTGCTAGGATGACCACGAGAGCGTTAATGATGGGTATGACTACATACAGGCTGTTTTAAAGGGGTATATAGTGGTCTTGGACTGATTTTTGATAAGTGTTAAGACATGTCCCAAAGCACAAATTCAGACAAAACAAATGCCAAAAAAGTTTAAAGGCTCCCTTTGCTACAATTTGATAGGACTCAAAACTCCACTTAAACATATAAACCTTCCATCCCCTCCTTTTCGGGTTTCTGCAAATTGGACTCTACCCACTGTGCATTTAATGCCAGGCTATTTAACCCCACAGCGCCATTATAATGAATCGAGACCTATTGCTATAAGACAAAAAGGGTAAAAAAAATAATGTTTTATTTTTAAATGCTACTGTAGGACATAAATTCAACAAATACATGTATTAAAAACCACTCATGCACCCTTACAAAGAAAAATGTTCGATTAACTAATCACTCCAGAAGTGTGTTATTGCTATTACTTTTCAGTATTAAAACCACTCATGCCCCGCCCCCCGCCCCTTACAAAGAAATAAACTTTTTGATTTAATAATCAATTCAGAAGTCAACTACCTTTGGTTGCCATTACTTTTCAGTTCAAGAACTAAATTCTGCAGAGTGCATTTCACACCCTAAAATGTCGATCATTTCCAATAAAAGAGGTTGTTTGTTGTACTAATAGGTTTGGCTGAAGAAAAGAAGAACCAGAAAGTTTGAAATGTGTCCACACTATGAGTCATCTTGTATATTTAGCTTCATTCTTAGCAACTTTTGAAGTTAGTGTAAAATGAACTTTAAATGAAATGGAATACTGAAGTCTACATTCCAAATGTAAGGTAATGTCTAAATATGGGCATTAAACCCTAGAGTTTTATTTGGAATCATAAAGTCAAGTAAGATATTTTCTGCAAAAAGCGTTTTTACGCACGAGGGCATAAAGACAAATTGATTGCAAAGAAAATGGCAATCCTACTGAAGGTCCCCTACTGGTTTCACTGAAACACCTAATTAATCAAAATATTTTTTTTCAAAATGTATACAAATTTGGTATTTGATACTAGTCCATCACGTGAACTCATAAAGGGCTTTATTTAAGAAGTTGGTAGCACTCCCCCCATCAACAATTTTTTTTGGTACCAAATTCAAGTTGAAAATCTGCACTAACGGAATCTAGATGTTGTCAAGTTGGATTAATACCTTAAACATGTTTAAATTAAGCGTTACCATGGTAATGCAATGTAAAATAGGCGAGTGTTGCAAATATGCCATAAAATTTGTCAATTTTTATGATATTGTGACAACATGGGTTCAAATTGAAGTCAATAAGTAAATCTGTTGCTATAAAGCAAGTTTACAAATGATTTTATCACAGTGATATTTTTATTTCATATTTTGGGAGGCCCTAGTCTAAATAAATGCATGCCAGATACATGGAACATTCCTGAAAATGCCTGACACAAGGATTAAGACAACTCCAGGCATTTTCTAATAAATTGATGCCTGCCAATTGCCTGCCAAATGCTGGAGTTCATTGAATTTTTCTAAGAAAATGCCTGGAGTTGTCTTAATCCTTGTGTCAGGCATTGGCAGGCGGGCTCCATGCATCTAGTATGCATTTATTTAGACTAGGGGGGTGCTACGAAATTTTCTTCTTGGCCTATCATGTGATGGACTATTGAATCAACTGTGATTTTGTCTCATATAAATGCCTACATGATAATTATATGACTGCTTTCTCAGGGTGCCACCTTTTTCTGCAGTTGTATGCACCATTTCTTTATAAAAGGTGTTTTTTGTGCACATTGGGTGGTACTTGAAAAAATATCACGGAAATGTGAATTAATTAATTCCATTAAAATCTTTATGGAAGAAAACTCCCCTACGTTTTGTTCAGGTATGAACTTAATGTAGTACAGTATACACCATTGATGTGTTTTCGTTTTTTTAGAAGAAAAATTACATCATAAAAAATATGTGGGGAATGGATTAAGGTAAACAGTAAAATCATAAAATACACAAGTCATAAAAGTATGTATCAATAAATTATCACCATTTACCTGTATTGTTCTCTATATGATTGACAGATACATTAAAATATATTGTGGTCTAGGAATTGTATAATTTTCTTGAGATATAGGGCTATATAATTATAGAAAAAAAAATGAATATCATCTCACAGAATTTTATTAGGGCAAATAACTAGAAAACACATCAACATTCTGAATACTTTTAAGTTTATTAAGTAGCAATTGAAAAATATATTTAAATTGTTCTGGAGATAGGGGCTCATTCTGACGTCTTTCATATTTGCAGTGTTTGTCATGTCAGACTACCATCCTTTGAAAATTAATAAACATATCCTTATTTTTCTCATATTTGTAATTCAACAATATATCGATATCAGCTTTGAAAAGTTATTTTTGTATTGTTCTTAGGTAGGGACAATGAGTCTGGCCTGCTAAAACCTGAGATACTTTCAGAAATATTTCAAATTTGATGTTATCTTGATTTGTTTTGCACTTTTTGATTGATGGCGTTTGGGTTGAAATCTCAAAGAATTTAAAGAATTTTTTTCTTTGAGTTTGCTACAGTTTGGTCTCAGTATCAATCAGTCATTTTGTATGTCATTAGCCTCTGAAAATTTGTGAATTTTCTTTTGACAATCCCCAGAAAGTTGTATCCTGATTAGATTTTTACATGAGTTCAAATCAACAAATCAATGGTAACTGAACTTTGTATTGAAGCATAATACAATTTATTTTTATCTGGACAGACAAATCTGATGTTTTTCACATTTTAAGTTGTTGCAACATTCTGTTTTACAATGATGTAGCCTACTTATTAAAATATTTTACATATGCATTTAGGATCAATAATTCTGTTCAATTGTAATAAAATTCTAGTCCATCTGAATACACTGATGAAGAAAACACGAGGTAGCCAAGCAACACTGGCTCTTTGACGATCCCTGATCATAATATTTTGTTTTGTTTTCATTGGCTCGGGTTGTTGTAATGTCAATCAAAGAATGATTCATATAATCAACACAATAGAGAATATATACATATTCTGAGACTAAGAGGATTTTATCGTTTCTTGATCGAGTCCTATGAAAATAATAGAAAGATCACTCGATCTAAAGATTTGAAAGAATTGTTTCTAATGATTTATTAATCTTCTATGTTTTCTGTGGCATCAACTAAATAAGCAAGGTTGATATAAGTGTAGTTTGAAACAGTCAACCACTTATGAAATACTTCCTTGTTTTAAGTTCTTTTTTTTAATTGAGACAAAATTTTCCTGATTTTTCCTAATTTTTATCTACTTTATCAGGAATGCAGTGAATTTATTCTTACACTTACAGACATTCCGGGTTAAAGGTTACTATATATACATGTAAAAATAGAATCTTTTCACGGAACTGTACTACAGAACCGTTACAATGGATGATAAGCACATGTAACACAAGAAGAAATCTGTGGGGTGCATTCCAAGTGATAAAAATTTAAAGTGGTATATTCTAGAATATCTGCATAAAATGACTAGACAGTATTGTTATCTAGCAATGAACATATTTCCTAAAGGTATTATAGTGCAGGCTAGTTATTTTTAGGACATTGATAATGAGATTCAGTCTGGTGATGGGTATTGCGAAATAGGAAAGGTAAAATATATTCCATAGGATTGGAACGTGCCAGATCTTTTCAACAAGCATCACGTCCACATGATGCAATATATGCAGTATAGGAGTATTTACACAATAGATTTTAAAGTCAAAGTACTTGACCAATATTGTCAACTCTTACCCTACACAAGCCCCTATGTAATGAGTAGAATTTGAGAAAGCCATTGTAGAACATACTACATAATAAATGTTATAAAAACAAATCACAATCAATTTTACATAAAGACTAAAAGTTGTGGTCATTTCTTCATGACCAAAAGGTTACCACTACTTTATGTAAGACTTGTTATTTAATTACATACAGTTGTCACAAGATTGCCAGTATGTTCTATAGATTATAAGATGTAATTGACTTTGGGAAAGAAAGTGTTATTACTCTTTTGATCATTTTTGTTAACCAATTGAATTTTGGTAACGATGGGAAGTTTGAAGTAAGGTCAGAAGCAAAATGGTTTGATCCCAGACTATATTTATGTTAGTGTCCTTAGAAACAATATTATGTTCCTAGTAAACTAATTTACCAGGAAATGTAAAACGGATTTCAGAGAGTTCTAGAAAACAAACTTAAAATGGACAAGCAAGAAGTCAAGAGATAAAGAAAAAACTAACTTATAACGAAAATGAAAAGTAATTGATTATTCAATGTTTTAAATTCTTGACAATTGTGATTTCATCATGCTTTGAAATATAAAGTTTTAATATTTTATGATATTTCCATGCTGTTGTGCATGCAATAAAAGTCAATATCTTGGCAAGACTAAAATAGATTATGATGTACCTGTAGCAGAAACAAAAGCTTTAGGCCACGTATTTACAAATCTAAAGAAGTTATTATGATTCACCTATGGATGAATTCTTTACATAATAAATATATGTAATGTTCAATATATATAATTGATTCGAAACATCACAAGTTTGCCATTCAGCCATTGGTAAATTTTCTTTTATGTAACTTTGTCCCATGATTATAAAGTGGTCAGAAATCAAGTTTTTATTGCCATTGGATGCCTGCATTGGAATGGAATGCCTTTCAATTTCAGAGGTTATTTTCTTCTTGCAAGATGAATTTCGCAAGTTTCCTCCTACACGAATCTGACATGCATCGTTCAGTTTTAAATAAAAAGACTCAAACTGTTCAACAATTTTATTATACGAATCCTAGACCGAAGTAAACAAAAATACAATTATGCAACAACCAGTATGGCCTTACATGGCCTTAAAATGCCATTACATTTAGTCATCGCCCATTTTTAGATATGGCTTTGTAATTATTATATAATTTATAAGCTATAAGTAAATATTATTTTTGTATTAGGACTGTTCCTTATATATAACTGTATGACAATAGTGTTTGCCTCATCAACATTTTTATTTTGAAATCCAACGGTTTGTTTGATAGGCGGCCTATCATTCCATATTTGTAGATATGATTCTAGCTATATATGGTGATAACTGGTCACTTGGAAGGTTCAGATTGAAGCAACACATTTCCATACATGCGCAAAAATAAATACTACACTATAGTTTATCTCGCAGTTGTGGACTAGTTTCTGGACATGGTCATTTTTTGCCTATTTATGGTACTGGAGTTGGGAAAAGTAACACACTTTGGTATGCATGAGATTAGGCTGATAGTTATTATCAGGATAGTGTGATGATAATGGTTTTTGACCTGGACTGAACTGAACTTTTAGATGAAAAATATGAGTCTATAGTAAAGCAAGGTTGGGTCTAAGGAATAAGACATTACCTGATGTAAAAACATGTTGCTCTTACAATCTTGACCCACCTCTTAATATGAATTCCAGTAAAAACCCTTAAATATTATTATGTAATGGCTTTGATAAATAAGAAACGTGATGTATAGGTCTCATTCGTTTTACATAGGTTCACAGCATTGTCTACAAGGAGCACAAGGAACATTTTCATTGAAAGTTACACTAATATTTCAATTGACACAGTAGTAAGAAACTGCACAATGACAAATAATATATAATAATAATAATCTTTATTAACGAAAAGCAACCCTAGGATGAACTGTTACATTTACATTATGAAAACAGATGAAAAGAAAGTAATGAAATGATATGGTTGACATAAAAAGTAAAAAATCACAATTGTAAACATTTAAAACAATGCCACCCACTACAGAAAGGTTCAACTACATTAGATCATTTCCCTACACTCCATTATAAATTTCTTCCACAGTAATAGTAGTTTATAATAGAATTTTATAATCTAAAAAGGACAAATATGAAACCTCATTTTGGGTTACCTGAATATCAAAAGAATGCCATTTAAAAAAACACGCCACCACATAGTTCTATATATACCCTTGGGAGGATGAGATAATATATATTTTGGTACAGACAGAGGCAAAGCACAAAATATTGATTTACTAAAATTCTCATGAATATATTGACATAATACAAATATTCTTTGACAGAGGATGAGATAATGTTTATTTAGAATTTCATCATAGTCATGCTCCCTATTTCTATTGTATATTATACCATGCTTGATTAAACGAAAAATATCATATATCCTTTCCACCTGAATAGACTTTTTTAAGCATGTGATTTTTTTCAGGGGGGCCAATTTATATTTTTTTGAGAAATTTGATCTTGTTAAGATTTTACAAGTAATGACAAGGAACAAACACACAATGAAAACTTAAAATCATTGCAAACCATTCAGATAAAGTTCAATAGGATCAAATCATGTGATAAAGTATTCCAAAACAGGTGATGAAAACTTGGCTAATATTGCAATGGTTTCTTAAATGTGAATATCCTTGCCCTCATTATATATTTTTTCTATCGTTCAATATTTTAAGTTTAATTCTATTTTTCATATATTTTGTAATTGATGAAAACTTTTCCTCTATTGCAATAATTGCATAAGAATAAATTGATTTGCCCTATTATCATTTTCCCCATTTTTTAATAATTCCAGTTTATCCCCCTTTTCAACATAACATATTTCTTTCCCCAATTATTTTTCAATATAAATGCATATCAGTTTTCATAATTATCTCAAATATCTAGTCCTCCCCTCTTTTCTTTTACTCTTTCTTCTTCTATTTATCTTTCCGCTCTTAAAGAAGAGATACCTTCACAGATAGAAATTCTGAGGAAAGGGGCGGGAGTAAATAATTACAAATATAATAATTATACAAACTGTCAATCAATTTATCAACTACATCAATATATCAACAACAAATATTTGCTTTCAGTAAATTTTCAAAATCCAAATATCCTTTTTTAATTCTCATTTATTCCTGACTACACTACAATAGCTTTGACACACCCATGGATTAGCCTTGCCCTTTTATTGATCCATTTTTTTCTTTGCTTTAGTGATGGCTGGATACCGTGTTGATAATGGCAATAGGCTCTTTAGTAACCGTCATAGTTCAATAAAGAGGGACATATATTTGATCTATATTAATATACAACTGTCATAGTCATGTGCATGCATGTTTGATACTTTACCGATTTTTATTTTATGAATGAATGAATGAATGACATTTTGATAAAAAGAGATGGGACTTGTCTGATCATGTTGTATATCAAGCAGCAGTTGTGGCTCTAGAGGAAGGGTTCTCGATAAGTTTAATTCATTAATTATATGTCTGTATATACATACCACAAATTCATCAAGCGTCTTGGCTGGGTCTTTTTTTAAGAAAGCCTTGAGTCTTATTTTTTTTCATAGAGTTAAAGCTTCATGTTAGAACAGGAATACTGACAATAGTGATGATAATCATACTCATAAAGATATTGATTGTGATATTGATGATGATGATAGTAATGATGATGATGATGATAATAAATGATGATGATTGATGTAGATGAAATAAAACTGATAGAGCCATTCGGAATAGATTAATTGGTCGATGGATACCGCCAAGCATATTTTTAAAATTATTAATTTGTTCTTCTTCTTCAAAATGTTGCTTTTAATAAAATTTAGCTACAAAATCAAGCAAAAATTGTGTAAGTTTGTAAACATATATTTTTGGTCAGAAAAGAGAACTGTATTGAGGTCATTTGTATCGAACTGGGTATCTCTTGGACTCCATTCCGCGACCCTATCCATTAGGCCACCATGTAGCAATAGTTTTATTTGAAATCTTGTTTTAAAAGTTGTATAATATACTTTACTGGTATTACATTACAATCTATATAACTGTAGGAAAGTCAGTTTACATTAACAGTAGGTTATATTTCATAATTACATAATTCATTATTACAGTAACTTTCCAAAATCAATAGACAAATAATATACCATGCAATAGGCAATATTTCGCCAAATAAACCTCATTACCAAACCTTGGATATCATATTTTCTTTGGCTTCCATTCAAGATATCAACTCAAATTATACTTTTCAAACACAATCAAATTGTGTGGGTGTACAATAAAAGCAAAGGAATGTAAATAATATAAAATCCAATTGATTTGTGATGGGAAAATGACAGATACCATAGATAATGGATTTATGGCCGGTTGAAAGGAATAAAATATTTGAATTAGTATAAAATACACAATAAAACTTTGACGTCATAATTCAAGCCCTGCTGAATACTACAATTGATTGAAAAACTAAAAGAATTCAAATTTGGTGTCTCTTTCAATAACACTTTATAAAGATAGTCTAGGGGTCAAAAAGTTATCTAGGATAGGTTCCACATGGATAAGAAAAAAGAAGACCATATCATACTAGAACTTGAACCAAATACACGCTTTTCATAAAGATTTTTAGGGCCTTCATGTGACTGACTTTCTAATATAAACTTATTAAAAAACTTTTAAAAAGTGGCCAAATAACACCCAACAATGAATATAGGAGGTTCCTTTCAGACCAAAACCTAGAAAAAAAGTATGAAAACCCTCTTTTCCCAAAGAAATAATCTTTTTAGTGTGTTGAAATTTATATATAAATAAAGTTTGAGAGACTATCAACTGAGATTTTTATGATTTTAAAATCAAAAACAAGCAAATTTATGATGTTCCTGAAATAAGATATTGTATTCAAATGTACCAAACTACCTCTCATTTCAATTGATACATACATGTGCTTACATATATGGTTAACCTGGATGTAACAATAAACAGGAACATCTCGTCTAAACAGAAGTGTCAAGTTCTCAAGTCTATTCTATAGACCCTTATAGGACCACCGGTGGATCCTGAGTTATTTTTAGAATGAAGCATGATGTTTTGAGTTTTGACTGTGCTAGAGTAGGTGGATACTCAGACATCATTGATGTCACAGATACAAAAATAATCAAAACAAACAAAAATCTGGGAAACTTAAACTTCCTCTGCAACCTCCAAAGGTCAATATCAGAAGATAGTGATATATTTGATGTGTGTAAAATAGCTGGTAAAAAATGATTTGGTGTTTAAATATAGATATACTTGTATTATAGTAGGAACTTTAATTATCTGTGACAGAAACAAATATTAGAAAACATAATGCTTTATTTCTATCTTATTTTATTTTTTATTTCCATGTCTTCTCTGTGGACGGACACACTTTATATATCCATGATTTATGTATATATATCTTTCCAACTTCTTCAGATCTTGACAGCTTTATTGTAATAAACAAATAGTTATAAAGTACACATACTTCTTATGAATGTGTGCGTTGAAGTAGGATATATGTTAAATTTTTGTTTGATGTTGATGGGAGATATAAGTGATTTATAGCTTACCATTTCAATACAAAACACCAAAAGTCATGAATTTCATTGCAGATTCAAAGGAATTCCATTGATCATGAATTATCAGAGATTTTTTTAATGAAAAGTGAACAAATATATGTGGTATAGGGTCAGAATTTTAGAGAATTTTGACACAAAAAGTTAACTCTGGTATGTAGAGCAGACATATAACATAAGTGTTTCATGGTCTCCTAGGAAAGTGTATCAATTGAAGTTTCTTTTTATATACTAGTATATTAAAATGTACTCTGGCAGACCAATGACATACCACACAGCAACAGGGGGTGGTGTTAATTGTTACAAAGTTGACATCCTATAGCCTGGTGGTGGCCACACTTTGAGATTGATGTGGTTAAAATGTGATAAACTGTAGTGCTCTTGATCACCTCCCTGCAAGATTTTAGTATAGACTCCACCCTGAACCAATAATTGTCTTAATTCAATTTAATTGACTGGAAAATTAAAAAAATAATTGTTCAAATTCCAGAGAATTGAAGTCTAGCTTTAGGGCTGCATTTATAACAGAATAAAACACTATTTAAAAAAAAAAATAATGACTGAGAGAAAATATAAGCCACTCATCTACATGGATATGAATATTCTTTTAACATTAAAAGAGAACTATATTTTTCGAGCATTTTCATTGTCAGTCTAAAACTTAAGAAACCACTGTCTTATCACATGAAAAAATTGCTTGTTAAATAAATAAAAAGTTGATCATTTATTCAATATTTCTCTGTCAGAAAAAGTATGGTGCGTATGTGCATGTGTAAAGCAAAATCCACAGCCAAAGAGATTAAGAAGTTAAAAACATTCTTGCCGTAATCCAGTAAATGAATCATTGGAATAAATTGTTAAGCATTGTACAACATCTTTTCGACGCTGTTGAATATATTTCCGATAAAATGTATATTTTGGCACAAGTTATACTGACAAAAATATTCAAAGAGCAAGAATGTTATTTACTTTAGACACATTGACTTTTCATCCAAGTGTTTCCTTTTATCTCCTCCTTTTTTTATTACGATACAAGGATTCCTTCAAGTGTTCACATCAGATCATGACTTCCTTTCTATCAAAAATGTGAATATCTCCGAAATTCTGGTTCTATTTTATTGTGCGATTGTCTAGATCCTCGTCCTAAAAAAACAGACAACACCCTTCAATCAGTCTATTATTAGTATCTTCACATTTTTTCAGCATTACTGTCTGGCTGTGTTCAATACTTTAAATTATTCAAATTAAAAAAAATCACATTGTCCTGTCAATCACCTGGAAATAATGTTCATAATGTTTAGTTAGTATGTTTAAACTTTGACATACATGATAAAAAGCTTCAATAAAAGTTGTTAAAAACTTTTTTCAGCTGAATATTTTAATAGATATGAAAACATAATTTTCACATTTGAAATTTTGAAAGCCTTTTTGAAAGCCTTGTTATGAAAATTAAATTTAGATTTTATGATATAATGAATTACAGATCAAACAGGAACTCCTCATTATATAAAATCAGTGTGAACCAGAATAAAACATTTAATTACACATTTTGAATCTTCAAGAATGTTCTAAGTTTATGTCATAGCACTTCGAATACATAATGACTTGCATATCATATAATGACTTGCATATCATATGTGTTATTATGTAAATGTTCACAAATGGCATGAATTAACAGAATTATTGTTTTATAATACATATCTATTACACAAAATATAGAAAATATGTAATCTTCCAAATATGGAATTTAAACCAGATTTGGTAACGGATTGTGCAATAGCATTTACTTTCATCTTTGAGTGGCTTAGTCGGATTATGGGAGGAAGAATGAAAGAAATTGATCTGTATTTACATAGGAAATGATCATATGCATATCCTATATTAATAACTAAGTACTTTGCACTCATTGTACTGCCCAATCCACCCTAATACTGGCTGATCCTGGCTGTATCATACGTGATTAAGCCCTGCCATCAATATACATATACTTGAAAATGATAATGATATCCAAATGGCCAGCGTCAATAAATTTCCGGTCAAACAAACCTGTCCCTTGATTAAACAAATAAAAGTAGTATTATATGACAGTTGATAGTAAAAGTTGTAGCTAAGGAATGCCATTCATGAAAAATAAACATATCTAAACAATGCGTTGTCAGCCAGTGAAGGATTTGATCCTCAAGAGCCCAGTGTAGCACGCATGACTGTATGTGATCTCACTTTCCTGAATGGTATATAAGGCCCTCCCCTCACTACAAATCTTCAGTAGTTTTCTAGCAAACAAACAGATAACATCACTGAAAGAGGGGAGAGAAAAACTTTTCGAAGAAAAAAAAACTTAGGAAAGAAGAAGACTAATAAGAGTTTGCAAAAGAAAGAAAAAAATATTTATATTAATTTATTGAAAGACAAAAACATTCAAATAAGGATGGAAGCTGTATCAAGATATCAATCTCATTTCAACAAATTGTCTTTGACTTCAAGTCATTGTCAAGGCTGCTTGCTGCAAAGATCTCATCAAAAAAATTCACAATCTCCACAGGAGAAGGCATCACTGTTTCTATCAACATTAATAACAAGTTGTGTATCTTATGTGCTTACAGAAAAAGACTTGTTGAATTTACTCAATCGGATAGACAGATTATTATCAGATGCTTTACAAGGTAAGAAAAATATTTCAAGTTCACTAAAGTGGGATCAATGTTAAAATGTCTAATCTTGAAGTGGGTTTCATTTCATTAGGTTGTGTGTATATTTATTTATGGCTATTTTTTTATCATTTCAGATGAAACTTCTCAAAAGGTAGAAAGAAAAGGAGAAGATGGTGATATGCCATTTTCACCAGCCGCCAAGAGAGGAGAAGATGGGGATATGCCATTTTCACCAGCCGCCAAGAGAGGCGAAGATGGGGACATGCCATTTTCACCATCAGAAAAGAGAGGCGAAGATGGGGACATACCATTTTCACCATCAGCTAAGAGAGGCGAAGATGGGGACATGCCATTTTCACCATCAGCGAAGAGAGGCGAAGATGGGGACATGCCATTTTCACCATCAGAAAAGAGAGGCGAAGATGGAGACATGCCATTTTCACCAGCCGCCAAGAGAGGCGAAGATGGAGACATGCCCTTTTCACCATCAGAAAAGAGAGGCGAAGATGGGGATATGCCAATGTCACCAGCAGAAAAGAGAGGCGAAGATGAGTCATTAGAACAATTACTTCAGACATATCTTAACTTGAAGCGCCAAGAAAAGAAACATGAAAAGAAATCAGATTTTGGTAAGTTTTCATTTGTTTGTTTCTTCACCAAATTTAACAAAATTTTAATTAAAAAAGTACCCATGTTAATTAATTCAAAGGTTGTCAATCAGTAGCAATTTTTCTTGTGAAGTTTTATCAAGAATATCCTCACTTTATCAAAGATACTTATGTCATAATTTTCTATTTCAGATATTCCTTTTCCAATTTATTAACCAATGAATACAAACGACTGACACATAAACCATAGCAACTATAGGTAAGTCGGAACATTTTTTCTGTTGTTCTCTCTTTTGATACTATAATCTTTATAAAGATAAAACTTATCAGACTATATTCAGTTGATAAAAAAATTACAATTCTTCATCAAAGACTGGAGCCTAGCTTATATACAACTGGTCTTGTGGAAGATATTTATCAATGTTCTATGTAATCGCCTACAATTATTTAAATTATCATGAAAGTATTGTATTCTAAAGAAACATTTCCTTTCATTTTTTACAGAATTCAAGACAAAAATGCAGAACACTGCCCACATTTTGGATACATCCATATCTGGACCAATACATGTGCAAAATTTACAACATGGAACAAATCCATTTCGACTTTGATAAAAAACTTTGCCAAGAACATTACGAGACCTGTGCCATAGACTTTGTACAGAATAATTCATCATCATACATATAACTGCAATGAATAATCCAGTATCAACAAAACTGTGAATCAAAAAAAACCTGTGAACTATCACTCCAAAAGCAGCAGTCGGATATTAATGTAACATTTACTAACAACAAACTCAAAGAATGCGTAACATACTCTTTGATGTAACAATGAAAACAAAGAATGTAGAACATACTAACTCTTTGTTGTAACTAAGCAAGCTAACTAACCAAGATTAACGAAAACAAACAAAGCTACTGAATAACAGAAAATATACAAAAAAATGTAAAAATTATGAAAAACTAAAAAAAAAAAAAGAGAAAAATACAAAAAAAAAGGGTGAAGGAGAGTAAAGTTGATGTCTGCTGTACATAGAAACAATCGATGTTATTTTATACACATTCTCACATATGGAAAATATCACTTGTCAAAGCTTGTGATCTTCTTAGGGAAGGATTCCATATTTGTAGATATTGTATTTCAAACATCATTTGATAGCAAGTTTAAGTTACTAGTAGATATACATAATGTTGGTATTTTTACTATTTCATTAAATACAAAAGGCTGTCTCAAAAATTGAACATTCCAGAATTGTTTCATTTTGTTCTCATAAATTTATTTGCATTTTTTGTTCTTGAGGAATTTTTTACCTTGATATTGCTGAAATTAAGTTATAAAGAGATTTTATTAATTTTACAAATATGTAATCAAAAAGATCAACTGATTTATCAATTGTATTTCTATCATCGCATATATTTTCATGATTCATTGGAAAAGTTTTATTTATTGCTAATAAATCTATCTTATAAAGCAGAAACTGGTGTTTCGAGTATTTGATTTTAAAACATATTCAAGTATGAGATGCTAAAACATAAGAATTTGCAAAGCTTTTCATGCTTTCTTTACAAGGAGCAGAACTCTTTTAACATTTCAAAATCTGTTTTGAGTATTTGATTTTGAAACATATACGAGTATGAGATGCTAAAACATAAGAAGGAGCAGAACTCTTTTAACATTTTTAAATCTAACTACAAGAAGACCAAATTTATTCACCATTAATTATTTCTTATTTTTGACTATTTTTATATTCATTAAACCCTTGTGGTTATCTGTGATATCTAAATATTTATATTTTAAAATACTTTTATCATAATGTTTTATTATTAGAACTATTGTAAGCAGGGCCCTATGGGAGAACAGCTAATGCTGAATAGGCCACCCCGTATACAAAATTTCCAAATTAAATTAAATTAAATTAACAAAAAAGAAAAATCCGAAAAATCCAAACTCTCATAAAGTGATATTATACTTCCTAGTTGAAGTCATATCATCTATGTGATGAATATACATATTCGTAAAGGTTTCTTTAAAAAAAGTCCCTTCATTTCCAAGAAAATGTTCTTTAAAAGTCATTAATCATTGTCTCAAACTGTAACGGCTCACACAAAAGAAGAAGAAAAATCTTTTCAAAAAGGAATGAATCAAGCAAGATATTTGTCTTTTTTTGGTTGTGACTTTTATGTAAAAATATTATATACAATTAGAAACAATATTTACATTTCAAAAGAACACTCCTTATGTTCCTATTGTCATTCAGTTGAATACAAAATCTCCATTTAATACAAAAGGTTTTTACAGATAATTATGTATAATGATACCATACATAATACCCAGATCAAGACCAGCTTCCTATGTCATGACGCATAGGATATAAAAATAGCATTGGATAGTATTGTTTTATGAAAATGCTGAAACATAAACTCCTCAACGAAATCTTCTTAAACCTACAACCTTTTTGACCTACAACCTTTTTGATATAATATTTGCTTTAAACTTTTTGATTATCAATCTATTTTCTGTATGTATTTTTAAGTAAAAGACAGCATAAAACTATAAGTTCCACAAGCCAATTAACATGTTGGGTGTATACAAAGTTACAGAGGATTTCAAAATGTTAAAAAAAGTAAGTTAAACTTTTCCTATAGAACTTTAGCATGGCAAATCTACATTGGGACTATGATTCTGAAACAGGGTATAGACAGCCTTGTCAGCAGTTGGTATCAAAATGAAATTACATGGAATAAAACCTTGTCAAAGTGATCGTTTCAGCACCATAATAATTATTGTCAGACACTTCATGGAGTTCTCAGTCAGACCCAAATTAAAATGTTATGTCATTTGCATTCAACATAATGCCATAAATAGCACAAACATTCATCAGCATGCTTTATCTAAAACATCACAAGTTTGGTAAAAGCAAATGGGATCGACAGCCACATCATTCATAGATAGAAAGAGTGGATGAAATTTCTAATGCGTGGAAATAAAAACCAGATTTAGATTTTGGATTTCCCCACTGTATCACTGATTCAGGATGTAGAATTCTACCGAGTTCAGTTGCTGTCTGTTTGCCTATCTTGCATCACAAGTGCAGCAATCTTCTCATGAGACATATCCAATTCTTTCCCTGGAAAAGAGAGAATAAGATAACATTATCAATAAAAAACAAAAACAATTTGTAGTTTGCATTTTGATAATAGTATTTTTCAAAAAAAATATGATGTTCAAAAACTTATCTTCCACAACAATGAGTTGGGCCTTTTGAAGAGTAAGATTGACCAAAAGCAGGGAATAATTTAGTTATTCAAAGTTGCATTATACTTTTCGGATTTTACATAACAGTTTGTATATATATCTGCAGTGTTAAATCTGGTGACTTTTGCACAACAGTTTGTCAATATTGTGTAGCAAACTGCTATACGATGATTACTTCATTCTTCTGACCAAATACATCAAGTGGCAAATGTATGTAGTTCTTACCTGCCATTCTTTCTGTTTGTTGGTCTAACTGATCAGAGTAATCAATTTCTTGTTGTATTTCTTGTCGTCTTTGAGGAGACAAGAGTTCGTCCACTGAGCTAGATCTTCTTATTGGGTGTAAGAAATGATGGTGATCAAAACCCATGTCTTTCATGACTGTCCCCACTGTGGCTTCGTTGATGGTGACATCAGTAGAATCCATGGATACTCTTCCTGCATACATTTGGACTGCCGTTTTTGTGCTATCACTCTCTGCTGAGCTTATTGGATATTGCATCAGTTCTCCAGGATTGCTAATACATGAATTATTATAAGATTTATTTCCAGAACGCTTACTGTAAAGAAACTTTGATGAGGACCTGACCCCGTCATTTGAAGTCTTTGGTCCTTGTGACCTTTTTGATGATGAGTTATGCTGATAACGCTTTGAGTGTGGATCACCGTGTGGAGGTTTATTCCCCCGTGATCTTTCATGTTCATGTTTTCTAGAGTCTCTTAATGACTGTGTTGCTACCAAAGCTGAATGATCTGTCGAAGATTTCTTATGTAACTTATCCCTATCTGTTCTTGTCATTGTCTTCTTCTTTTGAGCTCCCTCTGGTGGCTTAGCCTTTCTTGGGCTAGCATTATTCAATGCTGCTATAAGCCGAGATTTTGCATGTTTTGTGGTTTCAGGCACCCTTGTATAAAGTCTTTTAACATCTTCTAACATCCCTTGAAAGGATTCTAGATCATGTCTTTGTCCCATATCACCCATTTCAGGATGATACGGAGGACTAGACCCTGAGATTATTTTTTTCTTGTCCATGTCATATTTCTGTTGATGTTCTATGGGTAATGAGTGGGCCATGGACATATCTCTGTTCTGTTGCTGACTTTTTAAAGCGATAGATTTCCCCCTGTCTTCATGTAGACTCCTATAACTGTCGTCACTTCCATCGTCTTTTGGTCTGACTGGTGATGCATCTTCAAAGCATGTGTCGTGTACATTACTCTCAGTGTCTGACATAAGATGAAGTCTTTCTATGACAGGTCTTTGATGTGATTTTTCTCTTTTTTTAGTGTTTGCTGCCAAATCATAACTTTGCATCAAGTCTCCATTATTTGAAATATTCATAGCAATGGCAGCCGCTGCAGCAGCTCTATCATTCCTTGACAATCTTGCTTCAAGACGAACTATTTCAGCATCCTGTCGAACAAGATAATTAAAGTACAAGATAATTACATTTGTAATAAAAAAATAACAGCTCTGATTTAAATCAAGTGAGAGTTGTCAAGACATGAAACAGTAAATTGGGAGTCATGTATGTGACAGTCTATTTCACCACAATACCATCTAGTGGTGAGATAGATTGTCCTTCATTATCCTAAAGAAAACCACTGACAGTTGTTGAAACGTAGATTTTAAAGTAAGTCACAGTTGAGTTAAAAGAAAACTTTGAATGTGATATGTATTACCAACTGAATGAATACAATCTGAAAAATCTTTTTGAATTATTAGAACAATCTATTGACTTAAAGTTGCTGCAGACAGCGTATTATAGGTTCATAAATTATGGTAGTTATATGTTTACCTTCAGTACAAGACCTTCATTGGTTGCGTCTATGATTTGTCTATTTGACATGATTTCATGTTGTAGATTCCTTATATCCTGCTGTCCTCTTTCAATTTCTCTCATTAGATATTGTTCTTTTTCTGTAAATTCCCCCATTCGACTCTGAACTTTTGAAGCTAAGTCATCCTTCTCTCTCACTAACCTTCTTTGAAGGTCTTGCATTTCTTTTAACTGAAAGACATTTTGTTACATATCTTTATCATAATAGCTAAAAAATATTCTGACAAAAAAAAAGAATAACGTTACTTACAACTATATTAGTGCCACCCCTATATTACGTTTAACAAAATAGGCAGTAAGAAAAAACAAAAATCACAAGCACATCATCCTTTCACATACCTGTTTTGTGTGTAAGTCTTGTATTTTTTCCAATTCATGTTTCAGTCTTTTAATTTCACTTTCATACTTTTCTCCTATGGATGATTCTTTGCTTTTTGCAGTGTGTAATTTTTCTTTCTTATCCTGCAATCAAAAGTTTGCTTTCATATGATTTAAAATCAGAAAATATTACACGATTTTTGCATGCTGTCCACATTAATGACAATATAATTGCTGACAAAATACATCTTCCTTCATGATAAATGAAATCTGCATGTTTCTCACCTCCACTTCATTTCTTAAAGAGCCGGCCTCATGTTCAAGTTTTTCCTTTTCTCTGTTGATCATGGAGATTTCTTGCTTTGCTTCTGTGTATTCCAGGTGGAGCCTCTGCAGCTGCTCTCTAGGATTTTCAAAAGAAGTAGAATACAACATAAGAACAGGTATTCAAGAGCAAAAATTTAAGGAAAAGAAATGAAAATACTTGGATCTGTCTTCCTATTTTTTGACATTTAAAGGCACTTACTTTGTTTGTCGTAACTGTTTGCCATTTTCTGATTCTTCCACCTGTAAATCTTGAATTTGGGATTTCATACTTTCCAAGTGCTGAAAAGACACAAGCGTTAATTCAATAGATATTCCACAATTTATTATCTCATTTTCAAAACTCTCATAATACAAATGTTACACAAGAAACAGATTTATGGCCTCAAAACTACCATTATCTAAAAGATTTAAAACAAATTTATCCCGAAACCGCAATACAATTTTATGACAACATGATGTCTAAGCCTACATTGTACTAGAAGACCGAATGATGTGTTGCATTAATAATAGACAAGTCTGGGACTGACAAAACAAAAAGTGTATAGACAAGTCCGAGAGTCTCCCTTACCCTTTCAAGTTCTTCTTGTTTATTTTCTTTTTTCTCCAATTCCGCAAGGTTCATTTTACTGCTATGGTCTAGCTGCTGCAGCCGAAGAGTGCTCTCTTTCAGTTGTATTTTGTGTCTGTCTAATTCATCATCCAAACTTTCAATCTAGGAGAAAGAAAAATACATATAATATACTTTTACATAAAAACGATTTAAAAAAAACATACATACAACAGAAAGCAATGCAATCCTCTTCTATACAAACCTCACATCATGTTACGAAATCAGAATATGTTCATACCTGTTCACACCTTGATTCTAATTCATGCTGGCTTTTTTTCAGAGCCGCCTCAAGCTGAATCACTCTTTTATCTGTTTGGCTCCTATGTGACTGTATGGCAACATCAAGCTGTCCAACCTAAAATGTCAAAAATGACTACTTTTACAATTTTGTACAAAAACATTTCCGAAGAAGAAAGATGTAAGCAGAAATAAATCTAGATTATTTATTATGCAACAAAATAATTCAATTCCTCCTCTTCTTTTCCCTCATCATATAAAATATAGTAAATATTAGAATTTTCATGGTGCCACTTCCAGGTAAGGTTCTTGTAAAGGAAAGCCGCCGCGGCCACATAAGGCGTTTTATACTTTTTGTTTTGTCAGATAAATGTATCGTTTTCAACATCATCGCACATTATACACTTTTCGTTTGGCAGATAAATGTATCGTTTTCAACATCATCACACATTATACACTTTTTGTTTTGTCTGATAAATGTATAACTTTCAACATCATCAGGGTCTTTTACATGCCAATTGACATACTTTTACGTTTTATAAATTCTATTTTACCTGTCCTGCTTTCTTTTTTAACTCCAGTTGTTGTTCTTTGGCCAGTTTTTCTAATTCTTCCACATGATATGTTTTCTTTTTAATTTGACGTTCTGATTCTCTGTGCAAGTGTAAAGTGATAAGAACAAATTAAAAGTATGTACATTTACATTGCAACAATACAAAAATAAATAAGAGAACAAAGTATTTCATGAATGAATATTATTCAAATGGATGTTACCTTAATTTTTCTCTCATGTCTTCAAGAGTTGATGTTTTCTTCATGTCATCTTCCTGAAGAATGCTTAGTTTTGTTTCTCCTTCTTCTACTCGTAACTTTTCATGATGTAACTCATTCTAAAATTAGACATTGAAAAGATAGATTTGAAACGCCTCATTTATAATTATGCATTTTCAATTTGTTAAAAAAAAGAAAAAGTGGAAAAACACTTATACATAAAATGATTTACCTGTTTTTTATCAAGTTCCATTTTCAAAAGTATGGTTTGTTGATTAAGTGTCTTATATTCAGATTTGCTTCTTTCAAGTTCATCTTTCAATATATGGCCTACAATTAGAAAATAAGAAACAATATACATCATAATGAATCTGTAAGTAGCGCAAAAAAAAGATCTTTGATCTTTGGTTAATTGACCATTCTTTGAGTCTCAGAAAAAAGCTTTAACTAATATGACTAGTACCTTTTTCATCTATTTCTTTAATTTCTTGTTTATATTTTCTGTTTTCATCTTCTAGTAGAGCAATTCTATCTCTTCTCCTCTCAGAGTCTTGTTTTTCTTCTCTCATTAACTTTTCCATCTCATTTCTGTCAATTTTCAAGGAACTTTTCTCCTCCTCCACTTCTCTGTAAACCAATTAATAAAAAACAGTTTTATAAGTGATGAGTGGTCAATTCTAAGGTCCAGAAGCTTTTCGGAAGCTTACATTGGTCCTTTATTACTAAATTCAGTATCAACACTTACTGTTTTTTTCATTCAAGGCTGTAAATATCATTCATTCATTCATTCATTCATTCATTCATTCATTAAGTGCCATCTCCGCTACTGAGGTTGGCTCCAATGGCAAGCCATCTGTTACGATCTTTAACTGCCTCATTACATTCATATCATTATTTAATTTAATTAATTTTTCAGATAGACAAAACAAGAGTGCCAATATAAGAATTTAACACTTGGTGAGTCCCAAATCTAAAACCCGATGTTTTATTTCCAAGGTGCTTTCATTACATACTTTATTTTTCTCTGTGTCTCTTGAACCTGTAAATTCTTCCTTTCTAAGTCTAGGCATGCCTGGTGTAATTTTTTGTCCAGCGTTTTAGATTCTTCTCTTAGCCTTGCAACTTCTTTGTGGTAATTCTTTTCGGCATTTGAGACCTGGCATAGATAAAAGAGAGATTAGGAACATGATTATTTGGGCTTGATTCACATTTACAAGCATTCTCTATTGTACAGAAAGCAACTTAAAAATCTAAGTGGACCAACATATTTCTAAAAATGCTTTTCAAATCAATGATGAACTTTACACAGGAAACATGTGTACCTATAAATCATGTTTCTATTTTTGCCTTTACTTTGAAAGCTAATTTTATGAAGCAAAGAAAAAGAAAAAGAAAAAATAAAGATTTATATTAAAAAAAAAAAGATAATCTAAACCTGTTTTTGAAGAGCCATTTGGGCATCTTCCAATTCATTTATTCTTAGGTCGCTGTGTTGAAGCATTTCTTGTCTTTCTCCTTCGGTATCTTCAAGATCTTTGATGCGCAAAGCTCTCTCAGAAAGATTTCGCTCTAACTGCTTAATCTGTGTTTCTAAATCTTTTATCTAGTGAAACATAAAGTCAAACAGAACCAGTCTTATTCTAAGTATTTGTGACACTAAACATTACAAGAAAAAAATGTTTTATTCTTACTACTTCTTCTAATCACTAATTATCATTAGTAGTGAACAATATGTCTATGAAAGATAAGTAGTTTTCACTTGAAAAAAGAAATATATTCAAGGAAAGATAGGGGCTAAGGCAGTAGGTAAATTCATTACATCACAGCTCAATAAAATATTATATAAATAATTAAATACAAAAAATGCAAACAATCTTTCTTACCCTTTTTTCTTTCTCTGCATTTGAAGCTCTTGCTTCTTCCATCTGTTCCTGTAGTAAAATCAGTTCTTCTTTACAGATTGACAAAGAAGATTCTAGATGCCTCACTTGGTGCATTCCGTCTGACAATTGCTGTTCAAGGACATTCATGGCTGACCCATGCTGTTCTGTCCTCTGTCTCATTTCCCGCTGAGATTCAGCCAGACGGCCCTCTGCCACCAAAAGTTTCTGCTTCTGTTCACTGACAACTCTTTGAAGTTCCATTGTCTCCTCTGTTCTATCTTCACAATTCCTTTGTGCAATTTCAACCTGAGTTTGTAGCTCCATGCACTGTTCTTTTTGTAATTGTTTAATCTTATTCATGGCCATCTCATATTGGTAAATATCTTGTCCCTTATCTTCCATATCACTGCTGAGTTTTCTAATGTGCATTTTTTGCGAGTCAAGATCTTCTTCCAATGCATGAATCCTTGTCACATGTTCTGATATTTCATGAACTTTCTCGTCAAGTTGTCTCTCAAGCGTTATAATCTGTTGTTTTCTTTTACGCATCTGTCCAAGCCACAAAATATAGAAAAAGCAATGATTCACATGTTTTGTTTATCAGTACCCAAATATTCACAACATTTAAAATTGGCTGATGTTACAAAAATCCAATAATATGGGTAATTGTCATAACAAATAAGGCAAATACTAAAGAACATTCTACTTTTAAGCAAAATACTTCTTAAAATTATTTACCTCTCTTTCTAAAGCCACAGCTTCATCGTTCTTATCCTGTGCATCATTTTGTATTTGAGCGACTTGGGAAGACTTCTGATTCAACTTGACTTCTAGTGCAGCATTTCTAACTTCTAAATCTGATAATTTACTTTCCAACTTAAGAATTTTACCAGTGTGTTGTGCCCTGTCTTCTTCAAGCATCTTTACACTTTGCTCACCTGCAAAAAAAACAAGGAGTCACCAAAATGCATGTTTAATTGAAGACATTTATAATTTGTTTTCAGGATGGGGACAACTAAAAAAATACTTTTAGCTCAATTTTGTAAATGATAATTAAAGATACTGACCGATTCTGTTCCTTTCCTCCTGTGTATCAATTTCCCGTCTCAGAGCATCAATTGTACCACTACAACCCATATGAGCCTCAACCACTAAATCACATTTTTCATGGGCATCCCTTAACTTTTGGATCTCAGTATCTTGCATGGACATAGTTGTTCTACATAATAAAAAAGAAGAATTTATGTAGCATGACCAACAGTATAGTGGATCATACAAAATGTAACAAAAAATCATCTTCAAGAGAAAAGGAGAAGTAAGCAAATGTCTCTACTTACACAAAGTAAAATTAAAAATAATAAGCATAGATTTTTTGAGTTTTTATGTTTCATCATTTACCTGAGTTCACTGATGATATTGGCAGCATCTGCAACAAGTCCTGCTTCACTTGGCCTATACAGCTCAGTGTAACTTGTCTCTAAACTACGACGTCTTGAGCCTGAACTTCGCAAATGTGTCTTTGTACAACTCACTCCACTATCCTAAAAATGGAATGTTAATAAATGTCTAGATACACAATATCACTTTTAAGTACATACATGTGTTCAAATGCTAAATTGATAGTAAATCATATTTAGGACGGAATCATATTTTAAATTGTAATATAGACTCAATATACATAGATGTACCATGGATTCAGCTACAGTTGAAAATGAAAGCAATTCACTACACTGTTGTAAGTAAATAAAAACTACTCGAACACAATTTTTGGAGCTGCATGAGTCAAATAACATTAACTTCCAATCAAAACACTTACTGATAATCTCCCTGTATATTGCTGCTGTTTAGCTCTGAGTTTGTTTCCAAGCTGTTCAAGCCTCTCTAATTGTACTCTGGTTTCTGAAATCTCATCTTCACATTGACAAATTCTCTCTTTTTGTTTCTGACTCACGACTTTTAGTTCAGAGTTTTCCTGTTGGAGGACTTCTGCAGTTTTGGCTTTCACTTGTAGACTATCTGTGTATGATAAAAATGAATGAATGAATGAATGAATGAATGAATGAATGAATGAATGAATGAATCAATGAATGAATCAATCAACCAACCAATGAATGAATCAATGAATGAATCAATGAATGAATGAATCAACCAACCAATGAATGAATGAATGAATCAATCAATCAATCAGTGAATAAAAGAATTATTTCTCTACAACCATACCTATGTAAAGGTATCATATGACACATGAAATAAAGGATTCTTTCCAGATCAATTAATTTCTATAAATAATCTTGAAACTTACTAATTTGTACTTTTAATTCTTCTATTTGTTTTCCTAATCTTGCTCTGTTTTCTTTTTCTGATTGATGCTTATCTTGTGCAATTCTGAAATCAAAAGATGACCAGCAAATCAAATTATGTTTCATAGCTATCATTTTCACTTTTTCATCAAAATAGAATTAAAACTTTGAATAAGATTCTGTCTTTACTGTAGATACCTGAAATGCTCTTGTAATTCATGTATGGAAGCCTTCATTTTGTTGTTTGAACCCAGAAACCTGTCTCTCTCATCCTCAACATGTAACAAATTTTCTTTCACTTTCTCAAAATTAAATTGATACTGGAATATAGAAATATACTGATTGTGCAAGCATATATCCAACTTAAATCTAAGTGAAATATCACACTACAACTG